>PVHP010002824.1:0-84847 GCA_004024765.1 Zapus hudsonius | reverse complement strand
AGGATGGCACCTGGAGGAGAGAATGAGCAGAAGGAATTTTCCTGAGGGCAACTGACTCAACTATGTTTGAAGGTTAATGAGAAAGAGCCAATGAATAGGGAGATGAGAGGAGGCACGATTGGCTCCTCCAAGTTCAAGAAACGGGAGGGAGGAGTCTTGGAAAAGATCAAGAGAGCTCGCTGGAAAGTAGGAAGGCGTGTGCCTGGTGGCTTCAGCACCACAGTGTTGACCCAGGCACAGGAAGATTGGCCGAGGTTTCACCCAAGAGCAGTTGGTAGGGGAGGAGAGGGGAACTCAAACTAAAGGAAAATGTATAAAAACCACTGTGAGATTGGATTCCACTCATAGCCTTGCAAGGAAAAAACAGAGGGCCCATCTAGACAGTATGGAGGAATAGTAAGGCTGGGAACAGAAGTGAGGGGCTGAGATCAACTTCAGCAGCAACTGATAAAGACATGAAAACTACACATAAGTCACTGTGTGGATTCAGAGTTGTAGATTGGGAGGATCTGTGGGATGTCCAACGAACGGGGTGCCCTGGTGAGACTGTAGCAGCGAAGGTTCCCCAGGATGGAAAGGACTGGCTGAGCTGCGAGAGTCCAGAAAGGACAAAGGGCATGAAACCCTGCCCTGGTGGTAGAGAGAGGTAGAGAGAGGAATGAAGACAGAAGTTGGCATCTTGGGAAAGGAGTCTTTCCTGATTGTCTAGCTTGTTGGAGGAAGTGATCTCTGCAGGCAGAATAAACCTAGAGCCCGGTGGTTAAACCCTCATGGAATGTGGGAAGTTGAGCCTAAATAGAGGGCTGGAAAGATGGCTCAGTGGTCAAAGACACTTGTTTACAAAGCCGGATGGCCTGAGTTTGATTTCCCAATACCCATGTAGAGCCACATGCACAAATTAAATGAACAAATATATGTGTACAAGGAAGGAAGGTCAACTAAGTCACGGGCTTTCTTACTTAAGGCCTCCCAAAGCACCTTACCCACTGAGCCATTTTTCTAGCCCCTTCCCCCCCACCCCAAGTAAGGTGTTTTTAAAGTAAAGATAATGCCAGTTAACAAAAGCAGATAATAAACTCTGAGGTTCTTTCTAATTCATTTTTAAAATATGTTGTGATAATAGTTCTATGAAATAGCTACCCTAAAGGTAGGATGCTACAATTTTCTGTGGACCTAGGAAACATACAGGATCCATGTTGCGGTCAGCTTTCTAGTTGCTGTGCAGAAAAAACCCAAACAAAAGCCGCTTGTGGAGGAATGGGTTTATTTGGCTTATGGACTTGAGGGGAGACTCCATCCTGGCAGGGAAAACGATGGCATGAGCAGAGGGGTGGACATCACCTCTGCCACAGCACTGCAAACAGCGGCAGGAAGGTGTGCCAAACACTGGAAGCTGGTTTATAATCCCTATAAACCCGCCCCCAACAACACAGCTTCGTAAATCCCACACCAGCTAAAATTGGCCCTATACCCAGTTTAAGCAAAAAAGCTCAAGTTATTTCTGTTTGCCTAAGAAAGATAATTTAGGAGATAAAAGTGATGATCTTTTCTAAACTGACAAAGATATTCCTCCAAATTTAGAAAACTGGGCTGCGTCAAACAAACAACCTTGGACAATTGAATGAATCCACATATATAATCAAGTGAATGTTTAAGGACTTTGGGAACAGCTGGGAAGGATGAGTGAAAACCAACCCATTCTACACTCTTGAAGAGAAGAGTTACTTTCCGCTTGCTGGGACAAAACACCTTGAGAGAGGTTAGGAGGAAGACCTCCCCCATAGGTAGAAAGGGCGTGGCCTCTGAGAGTGGCCTCATGTCATGTTGCTAAAAACTCCTCCTTGGCCCCTCCTCCAAGGAAAACTTTAAAAATCCAAGCTCAAGTTTGGGAGGTGCTTTTTCCCTTTTCCTGACTGCTGGAGGCTGGGGTCCAGGTGGTGAATTTTACCCCCTTATCCCCTCAGATCTCGCCACTGGCAGGATCTGGGGGGGGGGGAGGGAAGATATTTTTCCTCTTTAAATGTGTGTATTTCTCTACTTTTGGTGATCCCGTGTACCCTTATGATTCCCTTGTGAATCTCCCTAGCCACGTGGTAGTGGGCTGCCTTCATAACCCTACTCCCAACCCCCTGAACCTGCCCTGATAAGAATAAACGTGTGTGATAAAGAGATTGCTCTCGAATTTTGTCCAATTCTTTAGCATACCAAGATTCGGACTCTTGGGGACAGTACCGTGGGTGAAAAACCTCCTTAAGTCTCAGCCCTTACCACCTGACCTTCTGGAAGCCACTTATGGAAGGAAAGGATTTAGTTACAGTTTACAGTTCCAAAGGGAAGTTTCATCAAGGCAGGAGCAGACAGACAGCTGGGCATCACATCTTCATGTTAGCAGGGAAGAAGGAGCAAGACCAGCTGAGTAGGCTAGCAAGACTTAGCTACAACACCCACTGGCTCAGCATCCCCAGAAACATACTTCCTCCAGCAAGGCCTCCCAAAGCCCCCATAAGCCTCCCAAACAGCGCTGCCAACTAGGGAGGAAGTTCTCAAACACATGAGGTTATGGGGAAATATTTTACATTCAAACCACCACAGTTATAAACATAGAAGAGATGACTGTCTAGATCTTGAATATTTTTTTTTGTAGCTGGTATTCTGCTTCACTGTATGAATAACAATGTCTATGGCTGAGGGCAAAATGCTTAGTAGAAAAGCTTAAACGAAGAAAATTCATAAGCCTATTTCTTTTGATTCCTGAATATATATATATCTACTCTCCCTTGAAGCATGCACCCGTTACATATTCAATAGATATAGATTGAATGAATAATGAAAAACTTCTATGAGTGTTAAGCCATGGGACCATTAAATATTTTTTATTCTGAACTCTCATCAGTTTCAGTGGGGTATCTCCAGGACCATCACAGACGTTAAAATCAAAGGGACTGAGGGGATTTCTTAGTAGTTAAAGGCACTTGCTTGAAAAGCCTGACAGCCATGTTTGATTCCCCAACCAGATGCATGTGTCTGGTGTTCCGTTTGCAGTAGCAAGAGACCCTGGCTAACATCCCCTCTCCTCTCTCTCTCTCTCTCTCTCTCTCTCTCTCTCTCTCTCTCTCTCTCTCTCTCTCTCTCTCTCTCTCCTCTCTTCTCTCTCTCTCCAACTCTCTCCCTCTCTCCCCTCCTTTCTTTCTAATAAATAAATATTTAAAGGAAATTATCTCTATATATGCAAACTGTGGGAAAGGTTTTACTCATTGTGGCTCTCTTAAAATACATAAATAGACACTAGAGAGACTTCTAAGGATATATATCTTTCTAATTAATGGCAATAAATAGGAGAAAAATAATTGAGTTAATGACTGCTTTTGGAGAGTCTGTACTACTCAGCTTGCAGCTCCTGGATCACTTGTGTCCCAGGATAGGTATGATTGCAACCAACCCAACAGCACATTTGTGGATGACAACCTCATGCAGTGATCTTGCAAATCTCAGAAGATGCTAAGGCCATTTCCAACAGTGTAGACCACAACCACTGTCTGCTCTTGAGGTTTGCAGTAATCGTGTTAAAGCTTTCCAAGCATCAATTATAAAAATAAGATGAATAGGACCTGATAGCGATGATTGCCTTTAATATTCTAGGAAAATAACGACAGCACAATGTAAATAAAGGCTGTGCTACAAAGTAGGGCTGCTGTGAAAGCTGAGTTTCTATATATAAAAGAAAAGAAAATGAGGTTTTCTCATCCAAAGCACTTCCTAGTTAAAATCTTGACACCCTAGATTCACAGTCAGAGATTTCTCTCTCACTAGACAAATTATTCCTGAATGCCCTACATTTCTTTCTCTACAGTACCCAATTTTATAAAATGTGATTTTTCTACCAACAGAAAATATTAACAGCATATTTGCATATTTGTTCCCAAATGTGTTCATTTGGTTTTTTTTTTTAATAAAATTATTTTCTGAGGCACGGGAGATGACTCAACAGTCAAAGGTGCTTGCTTGCAAAGCCTGGTGTTGTGGTCAGCTTTCTCATTTCTATGCAGAAAAGAACCCCACCAAAAAGCAGCTTGTGGAGGAATGGATTTATGTTGGCTTATGGACTCGAGGGGAGACTCCATCAAGGCAGGGAAAATGATGGCATGAGCAGAGGGTGAACATCACCTCCACCACAGCACTGCAAACAATGGCAGGAAGATGTGCCAAACACTGGCAAGGGGGGCTGGTTTATAACCCCCATAAGCCCGCCTCCAACAACACAGCTCCAGTGAAGTTGTAAAACCCAAACTGCCATCAGCTGGGGATCGAGCATTCAGAACACATTCATTTGTGGGGACACCTGGATGAAACCATGACCCCTGCCCTGCCCCCTGTGACTGTGCCCTGGCCATGCTGATTTTCCTATTCAGACAGTCCAGGCAGACTCCGTGTTGTTATCTGTGGGTGGGACATTCTTCGCTCACGCATCCTTTCCATTTGCTCTCGTTGCTCATCCACCACTTCACTGAACCGTCTTACCTCCTCAGCCAGGCCTTTCTGTCAGTCTGTGTACCATTGCATGCTCATTCCCCACTCTGCTCACTCCCTAGCCCCTCCCCTGTTTCATCTGTGTCTCCTTAGCATTCCTCACTGCTGACATAATCTCTATGTGCCTTCGGTATCTGTCTTGTCTGTCCACCTCCCCTTGAACATCAGCTCCACAAGGACAGAACTCTGCTGTGTTCTCGGCACCATCTATCACAAGCCCCTGAGAGAGGCATAGTGAAGTGTGCCTGTAAGCAATCCCTGCACTCTGGAGGCAGAGGCAGGAGGATCAAGAGAGAAAGTCCAGAAGCCTGGGACACATAACAAAAACCCAGGCTCAAAATCCAGTAGTCCAGCATGGTGGTTACATAATGAGTTTGAGGCCAGCCTGGACTACATAGCAAGAACTTGTTTTGAAATTTAAAATAGGAGGCTAAAGAAATGGCTCAGTGGCTAAGGCCTCAGAGAGCTGAAGTTGTACCCCCACTGCCCACATTTTTTTAAAAAGCCAAGGCATGGCCACACACACCTGTAACCTGTCTTGTGGTGGGGGTGGAGACATTAGAATCGCTAGAGCCTACTGGTCAGCCACTCTGAACCAAAATGGCAGCTCTGGTTCAGAGAGAAGGACCCTGTCTCAAGGAAGCAAGTGGAAGAATGATTAGAAAAGGATCCTGTTGTTCTCCTCTGGCCTCTTCACACACATGCACAGAGCATGTGTGCATGCATCCTCACACAGATGTGCATGCACTATAAATACACAGACCCCACACGCACTACAATACACACCAAAATAAAATAATAAAATAAAATGAAATAAAGCTACCTGATATCTATCAGTTATTTGTTTGATGATTTAAAAGAAGCCAAATGAAACCTTTGAGGAAGTGGTGAGATGAGCAAGAGACCTACCTCCACAGCAAGTCAGGTAACCTGGGAAAGGCTAATGGACACAGACACAGAGGATCTGCAACATAGTCCAAAGCAGAAGTCCAGAGCTCTTCAGAGCTCAACAGTAAAGCAGACCTAAAACTCACCCACCATGACTCAGGGAAAGATTGTAAGAGCCATGGTGGGGGAGAGTACCCAGAGCCATCGCCCTCCTCAGTAACAACACACAAAGAAAAAAAACCTGGCTACCTCTCATACAATCCATAATCCCCTATCCCATGGACTGGTCCAACAAGCCCACATTGGAGGATCCCCGGTGGGTTGGGGACAGGGAGGAAGGAAATGGGGGTACCATCACAAGACTTGCTCATATAATGTAGCTAATTATTGACAATAAATATGACAAAAAGCCAATTTACTGAGCTAAGAAGTAGAAGCTGGAAAAGCATCTGCTTTTGAAAAGCCTAGAAGACCTGCATGATGCAGGCTTCATATTCGTATTTCCTGCTGAGCCTTTCAGAGGTGATGCAGTGAGCAGTGCTCTGCTTTTGCACCACACCCCCCCCCCCCCCCGTCTCTGCCATTCCCACTGAAGTCTCCAGGAGAGAGACTGGAAGTGAGAATAAAAATCCTAGAAAATATCTAATGGGGTGTGGTGGTTTCATTCAGGTGTCCCCATAAACGTGGGTGCTCTGAATGCTTGATCCTCAGCTGAGGGCCATCTGGGAATTGGAACTTTGTTAGAGATGTGTCGTTGGAGTGGGCTTATGGGTGTTCTAGCCAGCTTCCCCTTGCCAGTGTTTGGCACACTCTCCTGCTGCTGTTGTCCACCTGATGTTGGCCAGGAGGTGATGTCCACCCTCTGCTCATGCCACCATTTCCCCTGCCATCATGGAGTCTGTAAGCCAAAATCAACCCTTTTCTCCACAAGCTGCTTTCGGTCGGGTTCTTTGTGCAGCAGTGAGAAGCTGACCACTGCATGGGGCAAACAGTTCCTGCAAAGACTGTCGATCTTATCAACTGAAATTAGCAAATGTGGACAGCAAGGAAGACTTTCTTCAGTGAGGCACCCAGTTTGCTTTGAATTGTTCAGTGTGTGTGTTTGGTTTCCACTAAAAGCTCTCCTTACACAAGGAGGCAGTGTTGGGCAGAACAGCCAGTGTCATTCTGAGCAAGACTCAGACATGAATCATGAGCTTCACCCAAGCCCACCACAACAAGGACCAGCGTAATCCTCCCTATGATTACTGGTCCAACTTCCCCCAAACTTATTATCTTCTATATTAAAGTCGTTTGGAGAAACCAAACCCCACTGAAAATAACGGTTGAGAATATAGGTTTGTTTCAGGTCAGGACTTTGCCTTCAGTGGGAATGTCTATTAGATTTTCTTTGAAGAAAGTTGTTATCAAGGTAAGGTTTTAGTTTGTTTTGTTTTGTGAGGACTTCAGTGGGGAAGGGGGCAGGGAGGAGAGTGAGACAGGGTCTCTTGAAGCCCAGGCTGGCCTGGAACTAAAACTCATTATGTAGCCGAGAATGACTTTGAACTTGGTATCTTCCTGTTACTACCTCTGAAAACATGCTGAGCTTAGAGGATGACAGGCTTGTACCACCACGCTGGGTTGATAAAGGAGAGATTAATTTGCTGGTACCTAGTCTTCAAATTCTACAGTGTTTGAATTGGTAAACTTGGTTCAGCAAGAATTCAAGTCTCCACATAAGTGGAGTCCAGAGATTTGCCAGCTATGTCTGTGGTAAGGACTGGGGATTTCCTTTCCCCAGCTCTGTATCTTCTGTAACTCTCAAGAGTCATGATAGTTATACCTCAACCAAGTGATAAATCAACTAGAGTAATGAGTTTTGTTTGTAAAATCAATTCTCAGTTATTTCCTGCGTGGAAGACTGCTGGGTAGATTTTCCATGGGAAATGGTAATAGCAGACTGGATTTCTACTGTGATCAATGTTCACCCAAACCTACCTCAGTCTACTTCTTACTTTGGTGGATGCTCCCAAAGTCAGGTCATTTTAAGTGCCACCTGACAAATCCAAATCCCCATGGGGACGGGAGTTTTACAGAGTATCTCAAAGCCAATCTAGCTACTTGCTCACAGTTTTGGGGAACTGGCCCCATAGACCTACTTCCCATGAAACCAAAAACCAGTTGCTGATATAATCGTACCCTCTTGAGGACAGGTGCAACTTTAGGCATATTCTTTGTGTGGGTTTCATGGATGTTGATTCACATAAAGATCTGGTTAGAGGAGACCTCGATCCTGAATTGTACCAGTGTGTTCTCCCCACTGAATTTTGGTAGTTTTCTAATTGACTAGTTTTGGAAATATTTGCCTTGGGTGAACTCAGAGTAAGTTACAAGAGGAAAAAAAAATCAAAGTCTGGCTGACCTGAGAAAGATTTATGTGCTGAATTTAAGTTCTTATAAAATGAAATCCCATAACACTTCAACTATGGCATAAAAGTATTAGGCTGAGTAATATGCTTTTTATAGCTCAGTACATAATGGCTAAAAGCCTCAGAATGAACTTCTGGTCTCACAACTGCAGACAAAGCAGAACGTCTCCAAAGCCACTCTGAAGTTGAGGCTTCTGAGAGCACACACACACACACACACACACACACACACACACACACACACACACACGGGAGGCGAAGGCACCCTCCCTGCCTGGCAAGAGCACTCCATGCAGCTTCACTTGGTGCCCACATTGGTTTGCTACTTGTGGAGCAAAGGAAGAGGAAAGGGTGAACGAAGTAGACAGGAAAGAAGTGGGTGACAGAGGGAACTGGCCAAGTGCTCCAACATCTCAGATCCTCATCTTTAACTCCCCATCTTTTAAAGCTAACTTTAGAAGGATGCCCAAAAGAAAACAGGAAACGTGAAGCTTGAAAATGGAAACTGTAGGGGCTGGAGAGGGATGGCTCAGCAGTTGACATGCTTGCAAAGTTGAATGACCCAGGTTTGATGCCTCAATACCCACATAAAGCCAGATACATAACCGAGCCATCTCTCTAGACCTTCAGGGTGATTAAAAATTAATTTGTGCTGGAAAGATGGCCCAGCAATCAGGGCACTTGCCTACAAACCCTAATGATCTGGGTTCGATTCCCCACTACCCATGAAAAGCCAGATGCACAGGTGGCATATGCATCTGGAGGCCCTGGTACATCTGTTCTCTCTGTCTCTTCTCCCCCCCCCCTGCTTGCAAATAAACAATAAATAAATAATATTTTTAAAAAATGGAAACTCTAGTGAAAGTGTGCTTAACATTGACAATGAGCTGTAGGCAGAAGTTCACCCCGTCCATGCCAAAACCTGGCTTTTCTCACAACCTCTGGGCTGAGCTGTGATGTGCCTGGCTGGTACCTTGGGATTCCTAGAGAGACACACCAATGACCTGGTGGGGGGACTAATATACACAACTGATCCATCACTTTGAAAGAGTAGAATCTTTTAACCCTCTAAATTAAAAAGATGAAAAAGATGACGTGACTCTCATAATTTGGACCATGAAATAGCTGCCCTGTCTGAGGGAACATAAAGGAGCACATCCCCTCTGACACTGGGCTGATAGTCTCCCTGGGCTCTTTACTAAAGGATGAACTTTATTGTGATCACCATACCATATCCATGGTACATAGTATCACTCTTATGACAAATTTATTATTTATTTTAAATATTTTTATTTATTTGCAAACAGAGAGAGAGAGAGAGAGAGAGAGAGAGAGAGAGAGAGAGAGAGAGAGAGAGAAAGGGTACACCAGGGCCTTCTGCCACTGCAAACGAACTCCAGATGCATGCACCACTTTGTACATCTGGCTTTATGTGGGTACTGGGGAATCGAACCCAGGTCATTAGGCTTTGCAGACAAGTTGATTGCTGAGCTATCTTTCCAGCGCAAATTAATTTTTAATCACCCTGAAGGGCTGGAGAGATGGCTCAGTTGTTAACAACACTACCTAGGGAGCCTATTGGCTTGAGTTCACTTCCCTAGCACTAATGAGAGCCAGATGCATGCGGCATACACATCTGTGCCTACACAATGTGAGGCAGAGCCAGGAGAATCCAAAAGCCCGAAAGCAACAGTCGCAAAACAGATGCTGCTTCAAAAGGGGGGGGGAGAAGCATCCGACCTCCACAGGCATGCCATGGCAGTGTACACTCATACATGCACACATCACACACACGTACACACATGGGTACACACATGATGACTCAGCAGTTAAAGGTGCCTGCTTGCAAGGTCTGATGGCTTCTGTTGGCCCAGGTTTGATTCCCAGTACCCATGCAAAGCCAGATGCACAGAGTGGCACATACATCTGCAGTTCCTTTATAGAAGCAAGAGGCCCTGGAACATCTCTCTCTCTCTCTCTCTCTCTCTCTCTCTCTCTCTCTCTCTCTCTCTCTCTCTCTTTCTCTCTCTCTGTTTCCTTGAAAATAAATGAAATATATATATTTTGAAAGAAATGGAAAATCACACTGTCATTCATTAGTTTAGTCAGTCATCAACAAAAATCGATGATCGCCTCTTTCCCAAGCACTATGAATAAAATAGACAAAATCCTTCCATTCGTGGAGCTCATATTCTCATTGAAATCTCACTCTCTATTTCAAATGATCAGTTGAATACATGTTCTAGTGAATAATAAATGCTATGTGGTCTAGGCTATAGGTCTCAGCCACATGATATTATAAAATGGGCTCTGAGGCATAAAACCTAAGAAAATGTACTTATCTTATTAATTACATATAGAATTTCACCCCATTGCGTTTTAATTTTTGGTTAGCCACGAAGTACAGGTAGTTAATAAGTATTTTTCCTAAGACACACGTAGAAAATAATAAATGTGAAAGAGGCTTTTGCAAAGAAAAGAGGGAGGGCCGGCCTTCGATAACCCTCACTCAGTAGATCTTTCATTTAAAGACTTCACATTTCTGTGCCAAGCATTAAATTTTTCAGGACCCAATGAAATGGCATCCCCCAAAGCAACACTAAAAGAACTAATAACTGAGTGCAAACTTACTTCAAAGTGCTTCAGAGATGACGCTCTAGAGCTCGACCTTGGGGATTCCATGTTAGTTTAATTTCACCTGGAGCCAGCACAGGGCTGCTGACATCCAGTCAGGGCCACTTCATCTTCACAGTGACCTGGGTGGTGCCGCTGTGGAGGGATGGGTTGGGCAAACTCAGGTGTTTCATAATGCATTCAGGTATGACATATGTCCTTGCCTCTGGGAAGTGAAGTTACGAGGGTAAAGGCTTGTGAGGGAAGTCAGCGAGAGCATCAGGGAATGACAGCAAATATGGAAACATAAACATCAAAGCCTGGCTAATTATGACAGCAAGTCTGCAAAGAAAGCAATGCCATCCTTGGATAAAGCCACCTTTCAGGCTTCCCTTGTGAACAAACTAGATGAAAGAAGAAAATGGTTTATGATTATATGAGGAAGTGATGAGGGAAGGAAAGAAGGGAGGGAGGGAGGGAGTGACAAGAAAGGAAGGAAATGAAAATAGGGGAAGTTACCCAAGAGGAAAGAAGAGAGAGGGAGAGAAGATGGAGAAGAGAAAGAGGAAAAGAAGAAGGAAGGAATCAAGAAAGAGAAGGAAGAAAGGAAGGAAGGAAAGAAAAAAAGGAAGGAAGGAGAAACCATGACTAAATAGCACACTGTTGTAGTTAGCTTTTTGTTGTTGTGCAGAAAAGAACCTGACCAAAAGCGACTTGTGGAGGAATGGATTTATTTGGCTAACAGACTTGAAGGGAAGCTCCATATGGCAGGGAAATGATGGCATGAGCAGAGAGTGGACATGACCTCCTGGCCAACATCAGGTGGAAAACAACAGCAAGAGACAGTTCCATACACTGGCAAGGGGAAGCTGGATACAACTCCCATAAGCCCTCCCCCACCAACACACCTCCAACAAGGTTCCAATTCCAAAATTGCCATTAGTTGGGGATCAAGCATTCAGAATACATACATTTGTGGGGGACACCTGGATCAAACTATCACACTCCCCCTTGAGAGTGACCCCAAAAGCCAAACGCCAGAGCTGAGTGTGGACAGGCTGCATCCTAAAAAGCTTTCCAGAGCATGGCTGAGCTTCCTGCCCGGAGCATGGCTTCATGACTCCTGACAGTCTTCCAGATGATTCAGAGCCTGTGAACAGTTATCAGAACACTTGGAGACAGTGATCAGCAGCAAAAATGGAACTTTCCATGTCTACACCACACTAAACTAAGTCCCTCCAATTACCTCATTTCACCACCTACTGCAGAGATACCTTCCTAAGTCTAGCATTCTCCTCCCTACCCACACTGCAGTCATAGACAGATATAGGGGCCTGGGAGGACTGCTGTGGATGGGTTCAAGGTTCTTTTGTCCTTGAACAAAGAACTAAACAGAGACATGTGCATAGCTATCAAAGTGAGAGAAATTATTAATAAAGGATAGCCTGGGGGTGGCTGGGGAGATGGCACAGCAGTTAAAAGCACTTCTTGCAAAGCCTGACAGCCCAGGTTCAATTCCTTAGTAACTATGTAGAGCCAGATGCATTAAGTGGTGCATGCATCTGGATTTCATTTGCAGAAGCAAGAAGCCCTGGTGTGCCCAATCTCTCTCTCTCTCTCTCTCATTCTCTCTTTCATAGAGAAATAAATAAATGTAAAAAAAAAATTCTAAAATCTAGGCATGGCAGTGCATATCTTTAATCCCCAGCACTTAGGAGGCTGGTGTAAGAGGACTTCCATGAGTTCAAAGCCAACCTGGCCTAGGATGAGATCTTACTTTGAAAGCAAGCAAGAAAAAGAAGAAAAGAAAAGACACATTTCTAAGAGAGGAAGTGGGCAGAACAGACAGAGTTCAGAAGTAGCTCAAACAGCCTTACTGTACGAAGGATGGGGATTTCTCTCTCCCATACTAGGGCTTTGGGGCTCATTTGCATAGCACACAGTTTCTGCTCATGCTGCCGCTGTTACGTGTAGCTCTATATTCAACTTCATGTGTTGTGTGTCTCATGAGCATCACTAATCTCCGTCCACCCTGAGGTGTGTGTTTTTGTACTATAGGGACATTAGGTCAGCAGTTGACCTCTACTGGAAGTTTTCCAGGAGTTAATCAACTACTCTCTGATTGAATATGAGGCCCACTCAGTAAAAGGGCATTTATACCTGGTATGGAGAACCAAGTTAAAAATCTGTAGCTTAGAAAGTCATAGACCCTAGAGGGAAGCTTCCACTGTTCTTTGGCTGAAAGAAAGGGTTATGCCTCTCAAGACATTTTCTAAATGTCTATGTTTATCCCCTTCAATCCATGCTGCTCCTCTCACTGTTGGCAAGTAAATCTGCTTTTCACAGATGGCAGTGAATACCAGATAGACCATAGACCTATCAGAATGACAAGAAAAGAAAACTGGCTGCCTAGTACAAGAGGAGTCATTTCTATCACATGTGCCAGGGCCCTGGAGACAATACAGAGGAAGCACTGAATTAAATATGGGTGCTTCTCTCACCGCTCGCCTGACAACCTTCTCCAGAGAGATGGTGGTAGACACTGAGACTTGAAATTCATCAAAGCAGAAAATCAGAGGCTGCTGAGAGCTCAAAGTTAAAGACTTGGAGACACCATCCAAAGCTCAGGGAACATTGTGGAAGAGGGGGTGGAAAGAACATAAGAACGAAAGGGTGGGAAAGTATAGTTAGAGGTATTTTCCACACCCCTCACAGAGACTGACAATTGCATTCAAGACTCTACCATGATTACTGATAACCCCAGTGAGGAGGCGTTAACCCCTGGCTGGAATGGGATGCAGAAAAAGAAACATGAATAGGACCAGATGGGACTATGGCCAATTTGCAATGTGTTCATACAACACAGTTCTCACGAATAAATAAATAGATTGTCAACTTATTCTATTCATATGCTAATTTTACAAGGCTTTGCTCCGGGCTTTCAAGACCTCATTCTCCTGCTCAAGGGTGTTCTCACAAAATACGTAACTGAACACATATGCCCCTACTGAACTCTTGAATGGTTTTACTGTTAATACAACTAGGAAAAAGGTCTCAATCATTACCACTGCCTGCAAATGCGCAGACCTCATAGGCATGCCTCCCTTCTGTCTGCCCTCCATCCAGACTGGTTTCTTGGGGTCTCAGGCACTCCAACTTCAGTCCCTGCATATGCTATTCCCCCTGCCCACACACCCTTTCTTACCCCTTCCTTCCTACTTCTAAGCCTGTTAGATTTTGCTCATAAGTCACTTACTCAGGAAAGTCTTCCCCAAACGAGGCAGGTGTCTTCTTGCTACACACAATTGAAGGACCCGGTATACATCTTCATAACAACCATTATAATAATGACACATTCATGTAGCTATCTGTTAAATGTCTGTCTTCTCCATTAGTCTTAAAGGTGAGCCTGAACGTTTTTAGTGACCTTTATGTCTCTGATACCAGCAATGAGAAGGTACACAAGAAATATTTGGTGAATAAGCCAATGAGTGAATAAATAAATGCATTTACCTGCCTTTACTCAAACCCATAGAGTAGATCTCCAGCTGAGACATTATTGACTTCTTTGATGTCTGTAAGAAATGCCACAGAGCCTATACTCATCTCAAACACTGAGCAGGCCTGCCTCCACTCTTGATTTCTTGGAGAAATCTTCTGGTTGGAATAATAAATTAATAATGATAAGAGTTAGTTGTTTGTTGAGACAGTGCTGAGTGCCAGACAGATCATGCCCAGAGCTGTCCACTTCACCTGTCACAGGCTAGAGGCCACTTGTTATGAGGAAGCAGAGTCCTAGAGAAGTTACGAGACTGCACAAGACCACAAACACAGAAATGTTCTTGTTAGATTTGATATAAAATATGAAATAGATTATTTTCCATTTTTCTATAATTGGACATGCCTGTGCCAAATCTCCGTAGTTTAATTACAGAAATGGGGAATGAAATATCCCATAATTTCCCTCAAATTTACCAAAACTCTGACCAATGCAATAACATACAGGAGTTGAAATAGTAAATCAAAAATAGATACTGCTTCTGCATTCACTGCTCCGAACTTCACACAAGGCCTCTCTTAAGGTGTCCAAATCATGGTTCAAGTGCTTTGTTTCTAAAAGTCCACTGCAGAATCAAGGAAAGAAATGAGTTCCATGCAGGTGTAAGAGGTGTGTTCTTCTAAGTAATGTGAACCTAAGCACACACCATATGACTAGTTAAATGACAGAAAAGCAGCCGGGTGTGGTGGCTCAGATCTGTAATCTTAGCATCCAGGAAGCTGAGGTAGGAGGATTGCTGTGAGTTCAAGGCCACCCTGAGACTACATAGTGAATTCCAGGTCAGCCTGGACTAGAGCAAGACCCTACCTCGAAAAAAAAATTGCTAAGTGATGTCATAAGAATGATGATTTCTACTTTGATCTGGATGCTGTGGTTTTTTTTTTTGGGGGGGGGGTTCAGGATTTTCTTCTTTTTTAATATCTTTATTTTTCATAATTAGATACATTGTATGAGCAAATCTTATGGTGGTACCCCCATTTCCCTCCTCCCTGTCCCCAACCCACTAGAAGTCCTCCTCGGTGGGCATACTGGATCAGTCCATTGGGTAGGGGGTTATAAATTGCACAAGAGATAGCCAGTTTTTTTTCTTTGTGTGTTGTTGCTGAGGGGAAAAAATGTCTCTGGATATTCTCCCCCATCATTGCTCTTACAATCTTTCTGCTCCCTCTTCCACTCAGTTCCCTGAGTCATGGTGGGTGAGTTTTAAGTCTGCTTTATTGTAGAGATCTTAAGAGTCTCTGGACTTCTGCTTTGGGTTGTGCTGAGTATCATTGGTGTCTGTGTCCATTGATCTTTTCTGGGCTATCTGACTTGCTGTGGTGATAGGTCTCTTGTCTATCTTGCCTCTTTCTCATAGGATTCATTTGGGCCCTAGATGATAGGCCAGGGGTGGTTCATCTCTTGCCAGGATGTCAGCCATCATCCCATGGCTTGTTAGTGGAATTGGGTTGTCCATAGATCTCTTGCTGCCTTCTGAAAAATACAAAGAGAATCTGTATCATAGAGTGAGATCAGTATAGGTTAAATGAGACAAACATTACTAATTTGGAAATATCCAAATGAGTGTAGCCTCTTTCCCCTTGGAGCCTGGGTTCCTGGTCCCCATAAGATTTTGCCATGGATCCCAGTTCCAGTTAAGGGTCCCTTGTCACTGAGCATATCTCTTAGCCAATCTGAAAGCCATTGATTACACACCTAGACTTGGCACCACTATTGCACAGGTGAGCGGCTGTTTTTTTTTAATCACTTTAAATTTTCATATTCCCACTGTAAAAATGAAGATAAATCCACCATGGACCTATTTATAGGAATTTATAAGGTCTCAGTTAATACACTGGAAACACCATGAAAAATCTCTAATGGTAGATGCCTCATAAATCTTGACATCTTTAAGTATGTAATTCATGTAGACAATACAGAAAATGATCAGAAAGAGAAATGGATCTAGGACAGGATTTTTATAATTTCTCTCGATATAACCATAGCCATGGCAGGCTGGTATTTGTGAGTTTTGATTACCTTGGGTGTGTGGGGGCAGACAGCATGAAGTAATATGAGTCACTTTGTGTTTCTCTCAAATTTGAATCTAGAAATATTAACTTTGTTCGAACTATTCACCTTCAGTCTTGTGTACCTCATATACGGACAATTTGAATTTTTGATATTCTGATTTCCACTGCATTTTGACAAGTTGGGATGAGGTCTATTCACTCTAGACAATTTATGCAAAACCTAACTTGAATAGCTGATTTTTTTGACTTAATTCCCCTAGAGTTCCTAGAACTGCCCTGATTAAAATTTAAAATATAATTACAGGTAGCACATTGAGTCAGTCAGTTAGTCAGAGAGCTGAGCTCCGTGAATACTTACTTCCTGCCACATACTTCATTAAAGTGCTCTGGAGGAGGGCGGGGGTGGATGGGAACAGTCACCCATGAAATGATTTAAGGATTATTATTAAAATAGTATATCACCGAGTGCAAAGTATTCAGGCAGAAACTCTGTATATAAAAGTTCAAGGAATGGTAAGTAGGGGGCACACCTTCCCTGTTTTAATTATTTATCTTTTGAATTAAAAAATCTGTTTTGAGGCCATCAGTAGTTTTGTGGGCATCTCAATGAAAGAAATTAAACTGTTGATCTACTGATGGACAGGCAGCCTGAGTTAATGCAGAGAGGTTCCTTAATTCCTGTTATCTGGAAATTCTTAAAGGGCTTTGTTAAATAAAGGATCTGGAAGAAATAGCTTGTATGGAAAACTTTTATTTTGAAATCATTTCAAATTTACAGAGAAGTTTCAAAAATAATACAGACGGCTCATGTACACCCTTCCACAAGGTTCCCCTAACGTTCACACCTTGCATTGCCATAGAAAGACTGTCTAAAGGGAGAACCAACATTGATGTATTGCTATTATATAAGCCTGGGAATTTATTCAGATTTCCTATCTTTTCTCCGAATGTTTGTTTGTCTGCTCTAGTATTCAACCCAGGATATTACATTGTACTGAGCATTAAGATATTTTAATATATTGTTATTGAGCCAGGGATGCCACTAATCAAGGAAAGCATGTCTGAATTTTGGAAAATTTATATCCACCGCTGTATGAATGTCTTCAGTATGTTGTGGATGAAATTAGTGAGTTTTTAATCATTTATGATTTTTAAAAATTTGAATGGTGGAATGTGTCAACTTTTGGATAACACGGTGAACCAATATTTTCAAAATAGCCAATAAGCACATATTATTACAAAATTATACATATGTGAGAGATCCACTCAAAATTAAAGACCAGTAAATAGATTTTAATGTGAAATCACACAAAAAAGGCAGTGATATGATTCAGATTCCACACAGCAGCTAACCTTTAAGAAGCTTATCACTCACCAGACTTTGAGGTACTCTCAAAGATTCTAATTTTATTGGAAAAAAAAAGTTCTCAAACACTCTTCCTATGTCCAACTACATAATTGTTTGAGGGCCAATTTGCTTCATATACTTCAACCAAAATGGTATATAAGTAGAGACAGAAGCATATAGAAATCCAGCTACTTTCTACTAAGCAACATAGAGGGTTTTTTAAAAAAGATGTCACTTAATACTATGCTTCTCATTTATTTTTGTTTATGTGTTTTGGAAAATATAGTTATTTCATAAAGTATGTAAACTGACAAATAATGGTTTTATTGCTATTATACTGAAATAAACACATGTTTCTTTTTGTTTAAATTTCAATTCAAATTTAATATATATGGATAGATATAAACCACAAAACCAAAGCTCAGTGTGTGGGGGGTTATGAATAATTTTTAAGGGTGCTCTGAGAAAAAAATGCGAACAGCTCATCTAAGCTGAGTTATGCTTTATTACCTTACACATTGAATATTTGTGTCTCTTTTCTGGGTGATCTGATCACAATGCATGGGTTAATTTTTATGGGAAAAAATCTGAATTGCAATAGGGGACTTGACAGTATAGTCATGAGTCAATGATAGACACATCTGCTCTAAGAAATGTGTTTGTTTGGGCTAGTTCATCACTGTGCAAACATTATAGAACACACTTGCACAAACCTTAATAGCGCAGGTCAATCACTCAGCATGAACTTTTTTTTTTTTTTTGAGGTAGGGTCTCCCTCTAGTCCAGGCTGACCTGGAATTCACTATGTAGTCTCAGGGTGGCCTTGAACTCATGGTGATCCTCCTACTTCTGCCTCCCGAGTGCTGGGATTAAAGGCATGCGCCACCACGCCCAGCTCAGCACGAACATTTGATGCAGTCAAGAGAGGTAGGAAGCATGGCATGTATGAGGCTGCCACTGATATGATGTAGAATACAATAAACTTGTCTGTGAAAACAGAAGTGCCTTGTAATGATGACAAGGATAGTACAATAACACCACAATCCAGTAGCTCAGTAGTTTGTTAACATTATTAAGATTAGTCTACAACTGTATTGCCGTATCTGGATGGTTTTGTTTACACCAATATTACCTAAAACAGATGACTAATGTGTTGTGTCTCAACATCACTAACCAATAGGATGCTTTCAGCTCCATCATAATCTTATAAGACCACATGCATATATGCAGACCACCACTGACTGAAACATGTGTGGTACTGACAAGTTACTTTTCCCTAAGGAGATGTGAATAAATATCTATTCACCCCAGATAGAGCACCAATGACAGACCAAAGACACAATTCCACCCAGGTCCAAATTGATGAACCAGTGAGCTTATTGGGCATACTTCCAGGAGCATGGTCAACTCAAAAAAAAAAAAAAAAACAGCTGTATCATGGGAAAGTCCAAGTCCACGATGGGTGCATCATGGATCTTACCTGCAGTTCACCTTCCCCCTTCCTGCTGGGGGCAGGATGGAATGGTGGGTGGAATCCCAGGTGAGTGCCTGGTGACCAGCCCCTTTTTCCATTTGGAACTGTTAACTCGAATACTATTATCATAGACCTACCTATCATTATATCATTTTGCTTATTTCATCATCATGATTACTGGCTAATATCTTCTCCATGAAGGTGATATGATTGGAAGGAAAACCTTGTCATTTTCACTACTGGTCACAAAGGATGTACTAAGCAGGTACATGACTCTATACTTGGTTTTCTCTTTAAAGAAGACACTAGAGGGGCTGGAGAGGTGGCTCAGTAGTCAAGAGGCTTGCCTGCAAAGTCTAATAACCCGAGTTCCATTCTCCAGTACCCACATAGAGCCAAATGCAGAAAGTGGCCCATGCATCTGGAGTCCATTTCCAGAAGCTGAAAGCCCTGGTTGTACCCATTCTCTCAGTCTGTCTCTCACCTATTTCTTTCTGCTTGCAAATAAATAATTTTTTTTAAAAAAAGAAGACTCTAGAAGTCTTCATTCTAAATTTTATCTTAATGATTTCAAGGTTTCAGTCATAGAACCTTGTAGTCAGATGTCTTGTTGCTGCACAGCAGAAAGAACCCAACCAAAGTTGCTTGTGGAAGAATGGGTTTATTAGGCTTACAGACTAGAGGGGAAGCTCCATGATGGCAGGGAAAACAATGGCGTGAGCAGAGGGGTGGATATCACCTCCACCACAGCACTGCAAACAGTGGCAGGAAGGTGTGCCAAACACCGGCAAGGGGAAGCTGGCTATCACCCCCTTAAGCCCACCCCCAACAACACAGCTCCAACAAGGTTCTAATACCCAAACTGCCATCAGCTGGGATTGAGCATTCAGAACATTCGTTTGTGGGGACACCTGGATTAAACCATGAGAAACCTCTATAAAATTATGCAGTTACTGGTAAACTCTACTTGTTGATTTCACACCACTGGAGTTTCCTGAGAGCAAGAAGTAGCTCATTTTTTTATGGATAGAGCCCAAAGTTCTAGCAGAAAGTATGACAAATATTTTTTGAATAGATGAATCAACAAAATAGTTAGATACAGAAAAGCCATTCCAGGGCTGGAGAGCTGGCTCAGTGGTTAAGGCACTTGCCTCCAGTGCCTAAGGGCCCCGGTTCAGTTCCCCAGTACCCACATAAGCCAGACCCACAAGGTGGTAGCCCTGGTGCTTTCTCTCTCTCTCTCTCTCTCTCTCTCTCTCTCTCTCTCTCTCTCTCTCTCTCTCTCTCTCTCTCTCTCTCTCTCTCTCTCTCTCCTTGAAAATGAATAAATATTTTTAAAAAGAAAAGCCATTCCAGAATGATTTAGCTATCCTTCCACATCCCTTAAAGATACTGAAACCTGTAAATGTACGTAATATACCATATAAAACAGTATCACCTCATATAACATGGTATAGCAGCCTATGCATCTCCTCTTATCTCTAGATTATTTATATGACCCTATACAATGTTATGAAAATAGTTTTACTTCATTTTGGGGGACTAAAGAGAAGAAAAATCCTTTGCACATGTCCAGTATGGGTGTAATTTTTTTCAATGATTTTTGACCTGTGATTATGTTAGGAGAATAAGGGGCAAAGTTCTATTGTTTAGTTTTTGATCTGTGGCAACAGGGTAACTTGAGCCAACAAATGGTCACAAGCTAACAGTCACAACCAGGTCAGGACACAGAGAAATCCTGGTGCAAACCAGTTATTGGTGTTGTTGGGGGGTGCAGAGATGGGACAGGGTTAAACTTTACTGAAGAGCAAATTCTAAAGCCACCAGTCAAAAGAGAGAGGGATGTGTGCTGTGGCTAGATGTCATTTTTTTAAAGGTTAAACAACAACAGCCTGAGACCCTGTGTGCCAATCCCCACTCCTGGACAGCTCACTAGAGCTTAGAGAGTATGCTTTGATTCCTGTAAACGTTGCTGGCTCAGACTCCGTGTCTTGTGGAGAACCTGGAGAACTGTGAGCAGTGGCTGGACCCCCAAGATGTGGAATCTGTACACATCATCTGGTTGTATTAAAATTCTATTGATGTATGCCAGAGAAGCATATGCACTATTTATTTGTTTATTTATTTTTTGTTTACTTATGAGAGAGAAGGATGGAAGGAGGGAGAAAAGAGAAAGAGAAAGAGAGAGAGAATAGAAGAGCTCCAGGGCCTCCTGCTATTGCAAAGGAACTCCATATGCATGGACAACTTTGTTCATCTGGCTTTATGTGAATACTGGGGAATCAAACTCAGGTTGTCAGGTTTTTGCAAGAAAGTATCCTTAACTGCTGAGCCTTCTCTCCAGCCCTTTGAAATGTATTCTTTTTAAATACTTATTTGAAAGAGAAAGAGAGAGAGAGAGAAAGAGAAAGAGAGAGTATATAAGCATACCATGGTCTCCTGCCCCTGCAAACAAATTCCAGATACAGGGGCCACATTGTACATCTGGCTTTACATGGGTGTTGGGAATTGAAACCAGGTAGTCAGGCTTTGCAAGCAAGTGCCTTTAACTGCTGAGCTGTATCTCTAGCCCTGAAATGGATTCTTAACAGAGCCCATAACTTTCACCCATCCAAAAGCTAAGAATATTATCTGCATCAGAGACATAACAGAGGTTCCTCAGCTCTGCTCAATTTTGCTCATAACTCAATTTATAGCTTTCTTTGTTCTGTGCTAATAAAAGTTTGTGTGACTCCTTCCATGTTAGAACATGTTATTTGGGGCAATCTGAATCCATGTTCCTGGACCATGGTCACTTAGAATAAGCGATCTCTTCTTCCCTTGGAAGTGGCAATCACTCCCCAGGGTTTTGATGTTCTATCTGAGTCAGTGGAATTCAATTTTGCATATGAGGTGGTGTGGCTCTAAAATCTCACAAAACTGCATTGACTCTGTTCCTGCTGTGTCACTTCTTTTCTTTAAATATATATTAAAGGGGGGGGGGCTGGCGAGATGGCTCAGCATCCTAACAACCAGTACCCATGTAAAGCCATATGCACAAGGTGGCACATGCATCTGGAGTTCGTTTGCACTAGCTGGAGGCTCTGGTGCACCCATTCTCCATCTTTCTCTCCTCTCTCTCTCTCTCTCTCTCTCTCTTTCTCTGTGTGTCTCTGATTGCAAATAAATAAATATATTTAAGATGCACAACTTGATTTGATGTGCCCATATATTGTATAGTAAATAAGCACATTGGTTTACCTGGCACCTCACATAGTTACTGTGTGTGCATGTGTTTGGTGTATATATGTTGAGCGTTCTTAGGATTCTAATACAAAACAATATCAAACAGTCCCTCATAGTCAGCATGCTAGGCAATGGACCACCACAACTTAAGCCGCCTATAATAACTAACATCCTGTACCTCTTGGATCAGTGTCCCCAGAAACCAATATACTAAAGACTTGTTCATAAGTCTGTAGTATTACCAGGAGATGGAAGAACCTTTAAATGTCGGGGGAAGTTAGGTCATTGGAGGCGTGCTCCTGAAGGGGATACTTTTCTCACTGTTTCCCAGTACTTATGAGCAAGCTGCTTCACCATGCCTTCCCTGCCAAGTGTGCTGCCTCCGCACAAGATCAAGCAATAGAGTCAGAGCCTATGAAACTGTAAGCTCAAATAAACCTTTCCATGTTTTATTTATCATGTCAAATGTTTTGCTATAGTAACAGAAAACTAACAGATACTCTTTGTTGAGTATCTTCCCAATCTTCCACCACTAGCAAGCACCCAGTAATCTCCATTCTCCTTTCTACTTAGCTTGAGTTTGACTGTTTTCAATTCCATTCATCAATGAGATCACAAGGTATTTATTTTGTTGTTGTTGTTGTGTCCAGCATATTTCACTTAGGCTGATATCCTCCACATCCATCCAAGTCGTCACAAACTTCTGAGTTTCCATCACTGTACACATCTGGTGTACTTCATGCATTCACACACTGATGAACATCAAGTCATTCTCTTATTTTGGTTATCATGAAGAATGCTGCAATGAACACTATGAGTGCAGTTATCTTTTTGAAATTCTAATTTCTGTTCCTTTGGATTAGTACTCATAAGTAGAGTTGATGATTAATAAAGTAATTCATTATTTTTATTTCACAGGAACTTCTGGGCTGTTTCCCTAATTGCACAAATTTTTGTACTCACTAGTAATGACCGAGGCCTTTTCCTTTACATTGTTGCCAATATATGGTATCCTTTGTTCACAAAGCACCTTGGCATGTGTGAGGCAATGACTCATTGTGGCTTGGATTTGATTCCTTGATGACTAGTGGTGTTGAGCACCCTGAAGTGGATTCTTACTTGTATGCAATGGATTTATATTTGTGCCTTTAGGGTGGCATCTACTAACATAGAGCTCAATTCATACTGTAAATATTTTATTTCTTAATTAATTCTTAATTTGTTATAGTAATAGAACACTAACAGACACACTTAGATTGCAGTAGACTATTTTGGCATAGACAAATTTTGTATACATTGACCTTTATACGTGGAGTTTGAGGGGCTAGTCCAGACCCAAACTAAACTAAGTAACCATTAATACATATCTTCTAAATTGATTGTTTTTGCTACTTTATAGGGGTAAGAATTTGAGACTCTTTCCTCTAACCCATATAACTGATATATCAACAGTGCATGAAGGAGTAAAAAGGAAACCTCTCTATAGTAAGCATTTTATGAACTTATTTGCTTTTCTTTGTTTTGTTTTTCAAGGTAGGGTCTGGCTCTAACCCAGGCTGATCTGGAATTCACTATATAGTCTCAGGCTGGCCTCGAATTCACAGAGATCCTCCTACCTCTGCCTCCTGAGTGCTGGGATTAAAGGTGTGCACCACCACGTACAACCATCTTATGGACATATTGTAGTGTATTGCAAATAGATTTAAGAAAGTTATCTCAATCGACGTCCAGATCATGGTCTCTTGAAGAACTGATGTATTATATTAGAGAGAGAGAACATATTAAAGCTAGTTTAAAGAAAATCGAGCCATTTCAACTTAAAAGTTTACTTAAGAAGAAGGTTCAGGAACACAGTATTCGGCAGAGAAAATGTTTCAGGATGTTTCCCCTCTCTGAGTGCAAATCGTATGTACAGCCAGAAGAGAGGCAGTCATATACAGGAGCTCTGATTGGCTGCACTTGGCATTTGCGTCATTTATAGCCATGTTATTAGAGCTTTAAGTCTCTTGCTTAATTCAGCTGTTATGAGTGTCTCTATGATCCCAATGGTTTCAAGTGTGTTCTCTCTTATAATAATTTGTTTATGCACCAAGTTAGGATGTTTTTTACTATATGCAGAAGACACTTTAGACAAAACTTACTCTTCAAGCATAAAGGTAGGTTTAGGCCAAATTAATTTTGGTTCAATGAGCTAGAAGCTTCCAGAATATTTTTTTAATTCTATCTCTCGTCCTTTAAAAAAAATCTTACTTGCAAAGAGGGGGGAAAGAATGGGCATGCTAGGGCCTCTAGCCACTGAAAATGAACTCTGTATGCACCACTTGTGCATCTGGCTGTACATGAGTACTGGAGAAGTGAACCCAGGTAGTTAGGCTTTGCAGGCAAGTGCCTTAACTGCTGAGCCCTCTCCCCAGCTGTCTTCCTTTTACCTTTTATCTCTTCACCGCTCTTTCTCTTCCTATTATGGGTCTGATTATCCCTACTATAAATGACCTACACGTAAAACTGTATGATTTATTGCAGGCAACTCATAAGTTAGTGATCTTTAAACTCAAAATCTTTAAATTCACTTTCTACTTTTTATAGCACTGTAAAATTCAAACCTGATTTTTTATCTAAATATGATAGTTTTAGTTTGAATCCCAATGTCGACTTGTGGACTAAAAGCATTCAAACCTAGGCTTGTCTTCTGGGAGAGACAGTTGTGATGATTTCAACATTTGGATTTTTACCAAAAAAATGAATGAAGCCGGGCGTGGTGGCACACGCCTTTAATCCCAGCACTTGGGAGGCAGAGGTAAGAGGATCACCATGAGTTCAAGGCCACCCTGAGACTACATAGTGAATTCCAGGTCAGCCTGGGCTAAAGCGAAACCTTACCTCAAAAAAAAAAAAAAAAGAATGAAGTAGGAACCCCAAGTATTATCAAAACACTAAATGTAGATACTGGAACATAAAGTTGGAAATCAAGACAGTCTTTAGAAACTTGACTCCTAATAGCAAACCAAAAATATTTTTGTAGCTAAGAGGTATTTTCACAAATGTAACCATTGCAGAAAGTTTCTTCACTTGACTTCCAGAGCCCTCGACTGTCTTTCCTCGTCTCTTCTGCTAGATCCTCCTTTCTCTCCAGCTCTTAGGAGGGCTGGAGGACTGCTTTTGTGGTTCCTTCAGGGTCCTTGGTCCTCATCTCTTTTCTGGTATCCACACTCACTCGGTCTCCTCCACACTTGACCCAATACTTTGTAATTTTACCTACATGCTCTCTCTCTCTCTCTCTCTCTCTCTCTCTCTCTCTCTCTCTCTCTCTCTCTCTCTCTCTCTCTCTCTCAAATCAGACATACCAACTGGCTACTTGGTAACACCCAGCAGACTACTTGCAACTGTCTTAAACTTAACATATCAAAAAACGAGGTTTTTATATTATTTCTCAAGTTTTCATTACCAGAAATCTTTCCATGAAAACTGAAAGTATTGCAATCCTTCTGATGGCTTAGGTCTAAAATTTTAGCCGGGTGTGACGGTGCACACCTTTAGGAGGATCATTGTGAGTTCAAGGCCAGCCTGATACTACATAGTGAATTTCAGGTCAGCCTGGGCTACAGCCAGACCCTACCTTGAAAAATAAAGCAAAAAAAAAAAAAAAAAAGTCTTGGAGTCCCTCTTTCTTAGGCAAGCGCTTTAACCCTAAGCAAGTTCCCACGACTACACGCCTTCGCGACCCGGAAGTAAAGGCGTGCTGCAGGGGTCAGGGAAGAAAGATCACTTCCGGTCCCGTCCAGACGCCGCCGACATGGCGAAAGCCGGGGGGAAGAGCGGCGGCGGCGGGAAGAGGGGCTCGAGGATGGCCGCCGCGGGGGCCGGGGCGGCGGCGGGAGCCGGGGCGGCGGTGGAGGAACAGCCCCGACCGGCGGCGGCGGCGGCGGCGGCGGCGGCGTCCTTCCCCCCGGCCTTCAGCGTCTCGGAGATCAAGAACAAGCAGCGGCGGCACTTGATGTTCACACGCTGGAAGCTGCAGCAGCGGAAGGTAGGGCGCATGCGTGTGCTGGGCTCGCTCTGCCAGCCGCCCGTGCGCATGTGCGTGCGTGGAGGGAGGGCGGCGGGAGGCCCGGAACCCAGCTCCCCGCGAGCCACGTCCACCCGGACCCTTCCTGCGGGGACTGTGTCCCCGCTACCTCGCTCCCCGGGGCCCTGCGCCTGCGCGTTGCGTTCTGAGTCCCGGCCTGGCTCCACCCAGCCCCCAGGCTGGTTAACTTTTAGGTGGACACACGGAATCTAGAATGTTTTAGGCTGTGTAACACGGGCTATAGACGGATACACGCCGATACACGCCGAATCCAGAATGTTCTAGGCTGTGCTGCATGGGCAGTGGAAGCTTACACGCCGAATCCAGAATGTCTAGGCTGTGCAGCGGATGCATACATGCTGAATCCAGAATGTTCTAGGCTGTGCTGCAAGGGCATTGGATGCCCACAGGCTGAATCCAGAATGTTCTGGGCTGTGCTGCTTGGGCAGTGGATGCGTACAGGCTGAATCCAGAATATTCTAGGCTCTGCTGCACGGGCAGTGGATGTGTACACGCCGTATCCAGAATATTCTAGGCTGTGCAGCTCGGGCAGTAGATGCCTGCACACTTAATCCAGAATATTCCTTCTCCGATTTGAAATGCAGAGAGGCTTCAAACACTGTAGTGCCCAGTTGTGGTTAAGTTAAATTTGAGGAGAGCCTGGGCTTATTCATGTTTGTTACAAGAGCCAACACCCATGTTAACGTCAGCACCTTGATGGGCCCAGGACTGATTATGTTCTGAAGTCTTCCTGTTGATAGCGTCCACACGTGATTCATAATCCTTCCGCCCCTTCACTGAGCCTGATATGGGTTGCTGATAATTAATATTCATAAGCAACACAGGGAGAGAGAGAGAGTTTTAGAATCTTCCCTTCCCCCTCCTCCTACTCCGAGTTCTTGTCCTCTAATGTCAAAGAATTGTACACAGAGACAGAATTAAATTTTAATTACACATTTATTCTGATTTAGTAGATTAGGAAAAGGGGAGTTGGATGGGGAAATTTCCCAGTCATCATGTGGGAAGTTACAGAATTCTCCTGCCACCCGTGTGGGGAGAGCACATGTCAGAGAGTTTAATAGAATTTATATTATTTATCTAAATAAGCAGCCCAAGAAAAGATAATAGAAAGCTCCCTTTATGAGACAGAGAGATTTATGAGAGAAGAAGTCTGGAGCTTGCCCCCCTACCCGGGGTAGGGGTACAGGCCTTACCTCACTGAGGCCTGGGTCAGCAGTCCTTCTACTCCATTGCCATGTGTGGGAAGAGGCTGGCTTCCTCTTGGAAAGCTAGTTTTAAGTCCTCCCCAGGTGAGTTAGAGGGACAGCTGATTGGTTCATATCTGACCAATCAGTTTTAGCACATAGGTTGTAGCTCTAACTAGACACCTCCCATTCAAGGGGAGGGGCTAGAAGGGGAGGGGTGGCCCCTGCAGACATGTGACCATCAGAAGCCCCTTCTAATATCCTGGACTGATTCTTAATAAAATCGCAGAGTTGTTAGTGGAGGCCTTGAAAGGGGCATCTAACCTGTTCTGGTGTGCAGGTCTAGGAATGTTCTAGAAAACCTTTTGGACTGTGATGTCTGACCTGAGACTTGATAGATTGAGGTTCAGTTGGGGAGAGGGGTTGTGGTATTTCCTATAGTTGAGCATTTTGTGTAGAAGTAAAAGATACAGATTTATAAAAAACTATCTTAACCTTGCAAGTTCCTACTTACTGGTACTTACTGGCCATTTGGCCATTAAAGAAACCCCTGTCTTGCTGGCTGTAGTCCAGGTACTAGGAAAGCAGTCAAGATCTTGAAGCCAGCCTGGGCTATGTTAAGGAGGCTTGGTTGCACACTAAAAGAAGTCTGGCTGCTGGATATTTAGTTTAAAAGATTACAAGGAGGTCCTAAAATACCCATAGCACTAATTTGTGTTTCCAATATGTGTCTATGATATAACTGATTGTTTCTCATTTTTTAACCTTTTTAGGAAAAGTTGGCAGCTAAGAAAAAACTTAAAAAAGAGAGAGAGGCTCTTGGTGATAAGGTAAATAAAAATTTTAGCCATGTATATGACTACTTAATGTTGCATTTTCTGGTGTATTGACTATATATTTCAGATGTCTAAAAATAATGAACCAGACTGGGTTAAAGGCACTTGCTTGCAAAGCTGGCAGGCCCAGGTTCGATTCCCCAGTCCCCACTTAAAAGCCAGATGCACATTGGCACATTGTGCCCTTTAAAGATTGCTGCAGTGTTTGTTTCACAGAGTAACAAATGAACAATATCCCAGAGTTTGTCAGTTCATTTTCTCAAACTTGTGCATGGTGTACGTGTATTTTGAATTGCTTATAGTTAGTGTATCTTAGAGTTGTTCTTACTCCTGGGCAGTTGATTTGTATCCTGCCTTGAGCTGAGTGTGCCTGATGGCAGATGCTGGCAGTGTTCCATGACGTTGATGTGCTGTCTTCAGTAAAGACCTTGCTTTTGGACATTTGCTCTGCTCACTGTTTAATATGAGCAGCGATACTGAGTATTTCTTAAATGACACCTCCCCCCTCCTTCATTCCTTACCACAAATTCCTCAAAGTAGAAATATTAGGTCACTGGATAGATTTCTGTTACATATTTCTGACTAGTTTTCTGGAGATATTAACAATGTCACACAAATAAGTACTTTTGTAATGTGTTTCCCTGTTTACTGTCTGATGTTTTCCTTGGAGAAACAGAATTATTGGGATCCCTACTTGTCTCTGCTACTTCTGCATAGTTTTCAGGCATTCCCTTCAGTGTTAGTCATTCTCCTAGTATGTATGTATCTCTGTTCAGATTGTTAGAAAACAGTATCAGTACTCAGCTTTGTTATTAAGATTTAAGTAGCATAGCACGGGTGGAAATGAAGAACAGATTGTGTTTGTATGTGTCTTCTAAACTTTCATCCTTTCTTCCCTTCTTAGGCTCCTCCAAAGCCTATACCCAAGACCATTGACAACCAACGAGTCTATGATGAAACCACAGTAGACCCCAATGATGAAGAGGTAATGTCCGAAGCCTTGAGTGAATTTGGATGAGTAACCATGCTCTGTTGATGTTAGCTGGCAAAGTCATGTGGTGGCCCATCCAGCTGTGATGCTGGCATCCGAGCTCATTCCATATAGTTCATAATGGATTTCTCCAGTAATGCTATAAATGTGTTTATTTCGTACAAATGCATTGAATTTTATGTATGAACTAATATGGTTGTCATTTACTTTCTGAACAGCGTGTTTCATATTTTAAAAGATTTCCTCGTAGTGTAGATTTTGTAGTATGTATTAGGAAGGCATTTGCTATCTAAGGATAACATTTGGTGGAATTATTTGAGGTGTCAGGGGTCAAGCCCACTGTTGTGCATCATAGGCAAGCACTCTGTGTGAACTGTATCACCAACCTTGGCGGTATATTTTATATCCTTATAAAACTCTTTCAAAATTATCTTCCACTTGGTGTGTTTTCCCATTAACTAATATGCACTGATTCAGGGTCTTAATCTTGAATATTTCAAAATCGTTCATAAAGGAAACTTTATCATGTTTGCTTGCTTGTAAGCAATCAACATTCATTCACAGGTCTTCCAGTGTAATTGTTCATTCAGTCTTACTGATGTGTGCTGTGTTATCTGAGTTTGTTTAGGACTTAAGATCCATCAGGGCACCAAATATTGCGTGTGTGTGTGTGTGTGTGTGTGTGTGTGTGTGTGTGTGTGTATGTGTATGTGTATCTCCATCGCTCTCATGCACACATAGTTTTTGCCAGCCCAGATTTTATATTCTTAAAAGTAAGATAAACAGTAGACATGTTGGTAGGTGATAGATTGGAAAAGTAAGGGAATTGGGGACACCCCCTATAGCAGAGTGTATGTGATTTTGTCTGAAGATGTATGTGTGTGTGGTTTTATTTTGATATAGTTTCATGATGTAATAAAAAGTAGTAATTCATCTACATCTGTTATCTCAGTTCTCAGGTATTATATTGTATGCTCTTGGCTTTCATTTAGGTCTCTACAAATTTGCTGAAAGTGGCAGGCATGATACCTGTTATTCCAATAAGCTTTCAGGTGTTTAACCTGTAACTGTTGTTTACAGTTAACCAGACAGTTAACACTAATCCACATTATCATATGAGAGCTATGGGTGTTACAAGCACAGAGCAGTGTCCCCAGAGAATGCCCCTTTATGGGAGTCTCTCACGTTTTTTCTGGTCATGTTTGGGCTATGTGCTTCAGACAAGGATACTGCAGATGTGTCCTTGTTAAAACCTCTTCCTAGGATTTCAGGTGTTGTTTTTCCCATTATTGTTTGTTAACTGTAATCACTTCTTTAAAATGGTGCTTGTTAGGGTTCCCCACTCTGAATTTATTTTTTCTCTCTTTTTAATTTTTTAGAGGGTGTTACTTTGAAATTATTGGCACACACATTTGTGGCTTGTTCCACTTTTTGTGTCTAGCTTTATAATGGTATCTGGGGAATTGAACACAGGTCAGCAGGCTTTGCAAGCAAGTGCTTTTAGCCACTGAGCCATCTTTGCAGCCTCATTCATTTTTATTGATTTTGTAAGCTTGCTTGGCATCTGCCTCCTGGACAGTGGCACAATGCATCTGCTGTTCTTTTCTGTTAGTTTTTGTTTTCAAGTGTCCCTAGGGATTGTTTCTGTTTGTATGGCTTTTAATGGCCAGCCAGTGAGACAGACTGTTGAGACACCTGAGCCCCTACTATGTATACTGTAGTGGTTTGATTCAGGTCATCCCCATAAACTTAATGTGTTTTGAATGCTTGATCCTCAGCTGATTGTAGCTTGGAATTGGAACCTTATTAGAGGTGTGTTGTTGGGGCGGGATTATTGAGGTTATAGCCGGCTTCCCCTTGCCAGTTTTTGGCACACCTTCCTGCCGCTTTTTGCTATGTCATGGTGGAGGTGATGTCCATCCTCTGCTCATGTTATCATTTCCCCTGCCATCATGGCACTTCCTCTCAAGTCCATGAGCCAAAACAAACCCATTTCTCCAATCAGTTGCCTTAGTTTGGGTTCTGTGTCACAACAAGAAGAAAGCTGACTACAACAGTTTGGTACCAGAGTGGAATTGGTCTTTGATGCTAGAACCCTGATTCTGTGGCTTTGGCCTTTTGGAACTTCTCCTTGAGTGTGAGGAACGTGGGCAGATTTGAAACCTCGACCAAAGAGGTGCCGTGTAGTGCTATAAGTACAGCTTGATGGATTCTGGTCAGAATTGGAAAGACCTGAATATAGTAAAAACAACAGACTATGAGGTTTGGTACATAAAGGTGAGAAAACTTTGTCGGGACTGGTCTAGAAGCAGTTTGTGTGAGAGTCTTGCTGCATTCTGCTTGCCTATGTCCTGAGAACTTGTGCAGAGTTGCTTTGCATGGAAATGGACTGGTGTGAGCAGATGGAGATGGCACAGGAGGAAATGATCTCAGGGCTGAAATTGCTGCCCGTTCAGCTGCAATTGTTTGAGAGATGACAACCATTGAGATTGGGCCAGGTGATCTGCATTGGGACAGCAGAAGAATGTGGATTCTTTTGAAGAAGGGCCTGAATGTTGGTTTTCCAGCTCTTCAAAGTCAGCTTTGTTCCCCTGGATTAACAAGTTGGGAGCCTACCTGGCACTATGGAGTATAACAAATGCAGGAAGAGAGAGAGTCATTGGATATGCAACACAGTTTTGTTTTTTGGAAATGGCCATGGGCAGTGTGAAGCAGGTATGTTGGATTGCCTGTGTGGAAGCCCATTGGAGCCTTGAGGATAAATGAGAAGTTGATATATATATATATATATATATATATTCTTTCTTCATCTGAGCTGTGACAGTTCTAAAGTCTTCCTCAGCCTTTCACATTCTGTGGATTCTCAGGTCCGCAACACCTGTGTAAGATTAGAATCACCTGTGGGTTTATGGAGAGATTATACAGCCCCTCCAGCTGTGCTTCCAGAGCAGTGCTCTTCAGTTTCGGGCTGATCATCCCTGAGGAGAACTTGGTCTGCACCCTTGACTTGACCCAGCTTTGTGCTCACCCCTCCCCCACCAATGTCCTCCCCTGTCCTGCTCCACACAGCTAGTTCTTACTGTCTCCCTTGGTGTTCTTGCTTAGAAGCCTGGCCATTTTCAACAATTAACAGTGTATTAGCTGGTGCCCTGAAAAGATTTTTGATAACTCTGTTCAATTTTATATTCTGTAGGGGGAAATGAACTTTTTCTTGTTGCCATGAATCTTGTTAACTAGTGAGTGTCAAGGGGTCCTTTAATAGCTCAGGCCTGTGAACTGTTTGATATGAGATTCTCTCCTGTGTTCTCAGGTGGCGTATGACGAAGCTACAGATGAGTTTGCTTCTTACTTTGACAGACGGACGTCTCCCAAGATTCTCATCACAACATCTGATAGGCCTCATGGGGTATAGTGCTTGATTAATGTAGTCCTTGAATTCTACTGTTTAAAACGCTCTGTTTAGAAGAGTTAAGTATTTATTGATCTTCCATACTGCCTATTAATATATATGCTCAATAAAAACAAGAGGCTCACTAAACAGGATAGGTTTTCAACACCTGAACACTGAGCATTTGGGCTGGGTCTGTTCATCACAGGGTATTAGCAGAATCCCCCACCAGTAGTGACCCCGCACCCTCTCAGCAGTTATAGCCACAGGAACGTTTCCAGGGTGGCCCTGGAACAAAAGCACACCTTGAGAAACACTGCTTTAGGATACTTAGCCTAAGGTACAAGATAATGCTTTCATTCTTCACTTTAAGTTGATAACATTCTTATCATTATTGCTATTCCTGTTTTTATGAATATGTACCACACATTTTATTCTTTCTCACTTTTGATAATTTGGTTCTTTTGTCTGACAGAGGACAGTACGGCTGTGTGAACAGCTCTCGTCAGTTATTCCAAACTCCCATGTGTACTACAGAAGAGGCCTGGCTCTGAAGAAGATCATTCCCCAGTGCATTGCAAGAGATTTCACAGATCTGATCGTTATTAATGAAGATCGTAAAACACCAAGTATCCTTTATTTTTAAGGAAGGTTTCTTGTCCCCTTTCTCACTCCTTTTTAAATATGTTTAAGACAATGTTCCCTTCACATTTTTCCACAAAATTATGTCTACCCTTAGGTAGATCCGATTTCTTTTTACTTAGAAAACATTTATCAGGCACATATTACAGCTAAGATACTCCTTTCATCCTCAGAAAATATGACAAGCGTTTGGTGCATTCAGCTCAGCAGTAGGCCTGTAAATGGACACAGTGTGTGTAAAGCACTTAAGAGAACTAGAGGATATGGTGGGAGCCCTGGAAGGACTTCCTCAAGAAGCACAGGCTGGGTCTGGGTGGGTGCAGGAGACTGAGGTAGAGGAGCAGTGCTTAGTGCAGGGGACAGTCATTGGAAGGAAGGGAGCAGGCTAGAGCATTTCTCGCAATGTACTTCTTACATTGCCAGAAATCATAGCCCAAAATTGTTTCTGACACAAGAGTGAACCTGTAATGTGTGCTTGGTAGGGTTTTGAGTGCCAGTAACAATCACACCTTGACTCAAATCTGAGGTAAATTTGTGTCACTTTAACCCAAGTTCTTTCTCTTAGGAGAACCTATAAAAGATGTCTAGGTTTGTTTTTATGGTTGCTACTTTTATTGAATAGTGGCTATAAATTCATTTACTGTAAAATGGCCAATCAGATGTGTCAAAACTATTTAAGAATTGACAAATGGCAACAGAATTTTTATCAGCAAACACTCATTTAAGGTGTTTGGTTTTAATATAAATGTATAACTTTATTCACTTGTACTAATAGTTTTCCACAGCAAAAAACAGCTTTGTAAAATGTGTTTTATTGGCTATAATTTGCATTATCCAGATTAATGTAGCAACTCAAAATCTTGTTTTTTTGAGGTAGGGTCTCACTTTAGCCCAGGCTGACCTGGAATTCACTCTGTAGTCCCAGGCTGGCCTCCAACTCACAGTGATCCTACTTCTGCCTCCCAAGTGCTGGGATTAAAGGCGTGCACCACCACGCCTGGCTCCAAAATCTTTTGAAAACTTAACTATACCTAAAAAGATGTATTTTTAAAGTATTGCTGCTTCTTTATAACTGTTCACAAAAAAATAAAGGTGGCATGGTTTGTTGTCCTTACTTTTAGCACTTAAAAAACATTTTAAGACTGCCAGTAACTTCACTCAGAAGCAACATTCATCAATGTACAATTTTCTCTTTGCTTTGCTGTATACCTTGTGTAGACACATAACAGCACCTCTGGCTTTTGCATTGCCTTGTAAAATTAGTCCTTTTTTAACCTGAAATAGTCATCATTTTTGTCCTGCTGTGGGCAGCTGCCACAGCTTGTTCATTAAAGGAGGCCAGGTGTGGTGGTGCATGCCTTTAATCCAGTACTGAGGAGACAGAGGTGTAGAAGGAACATTTTGAGTTCAAGGCCAGCCTGGGCTAGGGTGAGATCCAACCTCAGAAATACCTAATAAGTAAATAAGTGAAAAGTAGAGAATCAGTCAAGCTGTGCTATGAAAATGTGGCTGGTGGTAGGTAGGAGATCTGTTTGCTGCAGCCAGGTCTTTAAGGCTGTCCTTGCTTGCTGTGGTTTGGTACCTTGTATTTCATTTGTAGTGTCTAGCATTTTCTTTCCATGCTAGACAATAAGTGGCTTTAATTGGCTGATTATAGTTTCTGGAACAGTAATCCTAAAAGCTTTATAACTTTGAATCCAGGATACAAACGTCAGTATTTTTGGTCTTGTAGGATGACATTCAAAGCTGACAGCATATCTTAATCATACACACCTTTAACAGTGGTGTTTTTAGGGTTACAAGTCCCACTCTGAAGATGGAGCTAAATTTATATACAACTTACGGTATTACAATTCTACAAAATCGCTTTTCCTGCTTTAGGAGTGGTCATTAAATGGGTTTTGTGCGCCTGGCTTTACATGGGCACTGGAGAATTAATCTTGTGTGGTTAGGCTTTGCAAGCAAGCACCCTTAACCGCTGGTCCATCTCTTGAGCTCCTATATAGGTTTGTCTTTTCACTTACTTGAAAGGAGAGGATGAAGACTAGCTTTCTATCGTGGTAAACACACATAAATGCGGGACTACTTTATCAAGTTTTATCTGTTTCTTCAAGGTTTGTTGTGTCTCTTGACTTTTTGATTTTGTAGGAAAAGTGTTAACCTAGAATAAATGTATCCATCCACAAATTATACATTTCATGTACCTTTGGACATATGGAGGACATGCATTTTTGAGGCATGGTCTCGCTTTAGCAGTCTGACCTGGAACTCGCTCTGTAGCCCAGGTGAGCCTTGAACTCAGCCATCCTCTACCTCAGCCTCCCAAGTGCAGGGATTATAGATGTGAGCCACTGTGCCCAGTGGAGGACAAGTTATTTAAGCAAGTTGGAATTTACAACTTGGTATTTCTTAACTTTTGTGAAACAGATGGACTTATTTTGAGTCACTTGCCAAATGGTCCAACTGCACACTTTAAAGTGAGCAGCGTGCGCCTTCGTAAAGAAATCAAGGTAAGTTTCGTGTATTCCTTGATTGGTATTTATCTCACATTAGACTGTGTGTGGTGTGCATGTAAATCTGTATGTTCATGAATGTAGCGTACATGCATTTCTATTGTTGCGTGGGGGTGTACATACATGTTGTGTATAGTTGTGTGGGGTGTACATGTGTGTTGTGTGCAAGCCTTCAGGATACTCCGTCTTCTCCCAGAGCTGTTCCATGCCTAGTTGACATAGGTATGGTGCCTTGGTCCTCATGCTCCTCAGCACTGACCTGCTGAGCCTTCCCTCCCACCCCACATTATTTATAGAACCTGTATCTTAGTCTAATTAATTTTTTTGATCTCCTAATTAAGCTGGTTGTGGTCTTTTTTTTTTTTTTTGAGATTGTATGACAGAAACAAAAGCCCTCATTACTATGAAATATGATTTTATAGTAGAGCTTTTTAGTGCACATGAAAATATTAGGCATCTGTGAGAGTTTGTCATTTTAAAAATCCTTTGAGGCTAGGTGTGGTGGCACATGCCTCTACTCCCAGCACTTAGAAGGCAGAGGTAGGATCACCATGAGTTCAAGGCCAGCCTCAGTTCCAGGTCAGTCTAGGCTAGAGTGAAGCCCTACCTCAAAAAAACAACAAAAAAAAAATCCCTTTAGAGCCAGGTGGCAGTGCACACCAGTAATCCCTAAACTTGGAGGCTGAGTCAGAACAAACACTGAGTTTGAGGCCAGCCTGGGCTGTAGTCAGACCTTGTCTCAAAACAAATGGAAAGAAATGTTTTAAATTTCCAAATGTCGTGTAATTTTTGTGCTTGCAATTGAATTTTGATGCTGTTTTAAACTGTTGAGATTTTTTTCCCCCCTTTTCTAGAGAAGAGGCAAAGATCCCACAGAACACGCTCCTGAGATAATTCTGAATAATTTTACAACACGGCTGGGTCACTCCATTGGACGTATGTTTGCTTCTCTTTTCCCCCATAATCCTCAGTTTATCGGCAGGCAGGTTGCCACGTTCCACAACCAGCGGGATTATATCTTCTTCAGATTTCACAGGTAAGGGTCCATCTTAGCCCATGGCTTGTCATCAGCCAGGAAGTCCATCTTCAATGTGAGCCCATAGTCTTGAAAATGAGTCCTTTCAGCCTTGCCATCAAGTTATAGTGTGAATGAACCATCTACTAACATCAAGTCTTGTCTTTGAAGATACATATTCAAGAGTGAAAAGAAAGTGGGAATCCAGGAACTCGGACCACGTTTTACATTAAAATTAAGATCTCTTCAGAAAGGAACCTTTGATTCTAAGTATGGAGAATATGAATGGGTCCATAAGGTATGTGTTTGAACATGTATTTAAATTTTAAAAGAAGGAAGCCATGTGCTTTGGTTCTGAGCCTGATGATTAACCTTGGATTTACCTAAAGTAGCCTAAAAACTAAGGGTCTGTAAGTGAGCACTACCATCACCACAGGACTGGAAATACTTGGGCCTTACACTATTAGCTAAGCAGAAAGGCTGAGTAAGGCCAGGCGTGCTGTTCTTAAGCCTGTTATGATGCAGCTCTACCAAGAGCACCACTGCTATAGGTTTCGCAGGCTTCGAGATCCTCTTTAAAACATTCTTCTCCATCTACTAGGCAGTACTACATACCTTACATTTTTACTTGAAAATTACACTCTTGGGACAGTAGCTTCTAACAAATTTGTTAGACCTAAAACTATTCAGATATCAAACCAAGTTTTATAGCATTAGTAGTTATCGGTCAAGATCTGAGGAAGCTAATTTTTCCTATTTTACCTAAATTGCTCATTACCTTTTATTTTTTCTACCCTCTAATTTTCAGCCACGGGAGATGGATACAAGTCGAAGAAAATTCCATTTATAAGCACTGAGAAAGTAGTATTGGACTTTGCAGGACAGGCCTGTCTTGAGCTTGGTAAATTATTTGTACCAGAGCAACATTTTCACAATGGAATTGATTTCATAAATTTTATATTTGACAAATGACCAAGTCTTGTGAGCTGTCATTCCACCCAACAACTACAGTCATTTTGATGAGCATCTAGCTAGAAGTTGTATATGGTGCTGGAAGGAAGTGTTGTCGATACTATGTGACCTCTGATTCAATAACAGATTCATCTGGGTCCCCCGGATCTGGTGTCCAGTCTTACATTGGAGTCCAGACTTCTAGGATGTAAGTCTTTCATCAGAAGGATATTTAAAAATTTTAAAGCAATGATTTACCAGGACTTGAATCAAATTCATAACATTCCTGAAGATCATCTTGGATTCCTTTATCCCATTGTCTAATAACACAGAACTCACTCAGGTACCGCCTTTAGTTCTGAGTGTTCCTAATGGAACATTTTTTTTTTTAACTTATTTGTAAGCAGTGGGGGAGGGGGATGAAATGGGCCGACCAGAGCCTCTTGTCGCTGCCAACAAACTCCACATGCATGCACTACTTTGTGCATCTGGCTTTATGTGGGTACTGGAGAGATGAACCCAGGCTTTTAACCACTTTAATCTCTCCAGCCCTAACAGAACTTTTATTTCCAGTTTTCTATCTGGCTTTACGTGGGTATTGGGGATCTGAATTCAATTCAACAGACTCTGCGAGCAAGTGCCTTTAACTGCTGAGCCATCTCCCCAGCCTTGGAACTTTTATTTCCAGTGTAAATTAACTTCTAGGTATAACTGGTAATACTACTGAAAGAACTTATTTAAGAATGATTTAAGGCTCCTGGTCTTTCTTGCTCACTTGGGTAATAAGCGCTTTTTTTTAAAAAAAAAGCATTTTAATTTACAAACAGAGAAAGAATGAGTGTATCCTACCTGTTGCAAAAGAACTCCAAACACATACACCCCTTTTGTGCATCTGGCTTTACGTGGGTACTGGGGATTCTAACTCAGGTAATTAGGTTTTGTAGGCAAGCACCTTAATTGCTGATCCCTAGAATATTTTTTAAATAACTCAGGATAGAAATTAGAACTTAGCATCCACCTAACGGTAAAAGAATGAAAACTTGAAATTGTTCTTTAATTCCCTAGCAACCTTTCCCTGTATGACATAAACGCTTAAAATAAGCTGAAGAAAAACTTAAACAAACAGGTTTAGAAATAGATTAATACACAATACACATATGCAATTTCATGGCGGTTACAAGGCCAAGGATGTTTCTGCTGTTTTATTGTATTTTACAGCCAGTGTATATATAAAATAGCTATAACCTTGTGAAGTAGAAATTCATGAAAACTTGGAGAGGTAGATGTTAAAGACTGACAAGTAGAAGACGGCATCTTATGGCACGTGTTACAGGGAAGCTTATACAGGCTTCGATTTAGTTTTCTTGAATATTCACTGATTTCATGAAAAGTGGTTCAGGAAACCTGACAACAGAAAAAAAGATGAATTAGGTAAAGTATAAAAACAGTTTTTACATTGTGTGAAATAACAATACTTAATTATCCTTGCTTTTCTATTTTTGATTTTTTAAAATTGTTCACACTGTTTGCTTGATTTTCTAAGTAATGGCACATTGTATACAGATGGCAAGGGTGGTATAAAAAGCTGTGTGCATTCATTAGAAACAGCCATCTTCAGTGCTCTGAGGTACTGTGAGCATTGTTGAGCCAGAGCTCCCTGCCTGCTACAGGGTCAAAGCTGTCAACAAGCAGCACTCAACAGGGCACCATGTGGCTAAACTGTCACATTGACGCCATCACATTCAACATAGCTCTACTCTGTATGGGTTCACAAGTCAAGGGGCATCTGTACTTCTAGAGAGTTCCTTGGAATGTCAGTTTATATCTGTGGTTACTTCTGAAACACACTCAAGCGTAATTTAAAAAGGTGGCTTGGGGTTGTAACTCAGTGAGTGGTAAAGGCTCATCGTTCTAGCCTCAACACTGCAAAAAAGGGAATGCTTTCATAATACAAGGTACATATGAAAGAAAGTGATCATCCCTAGAAAACAAGAGCATCTAGGAGAAAGCTAGGCAATATTTAGAAGATGTAGTCAGTCACGCTTCTGTTCACCTGGAAAGACCTACAGAAAGCACGCACTTAACACTACAGTAGTTTCCACAGCATGAAATGAGTAGCTCATTAGGAGGGGAGAACTAAAATTTATGTGTACAAATAATCTAAGCAGGTAAAACACAAAGCAGTTATACCTTTAAAAAGTTACTTTTCTTAGGGCTGGGGAGATGGCTCAGTGGCTATAACAACTTGATGTAAAGCCTGAAGACCCTGGTTCCTCAGTACCCACATAGAGAAAGCCAGATGCTCAGAAGTGGTGCATAAGTCCGGACTTCATTTGCAGTAGCAGAAGGCCCTGGCATGCCCACTCTATTTCTCTCTCTAATAAATTTTTAAAATATGCTTTTAAGCTATTATTTTATATCTATGAGACATGATTTGTTTATGTGTAGGCATTCCTCTTCAGAGGAAATAGGATGATATCAGTGGTCATCTGTGGGTGTGCTGGCCTAATGCTAAATGAACTAGGTGGGTTTTTTGTTGCGTTTTAAGGTAAGAACCACATGTTTTATTGTTGTTTTTAAAGTTTCAAGTATAGGCTCCAATAATTTTTAATCTACATATTCAGGGTAGGCAAAGACCATGAGCATCCTTGTATAAAATGAAGGGGCTTGTAAGAAATGCAGGCTCTAGAACCTTCCTGGCTTTATAATGGGCATTGGTGGAAGGTTATTTGTAGAGTCATTCATGGTTTTAAGAGGCAATGCTTTTTAAAAAAAAATTTTTTTTAAATTTATTTGCAAGCAGAGAGAGGTAAGAGAAATGGGCACAACAGGGCCTTCTAGCTGCTTCAAATGAACTCCAGATGCATGCACCACTTTGTGTGTCTGGCTTTACGTGGCCACTGGGGAATCGAACCCAGGCTGTTAGGCCTTGCAAGCAAGCGCCTTAACTGCTGAACTATTCTCCTACTCAGGCAATGCTTTTATACTCAACTATCCTTTTCTTACCCCAAAGTGCTTCAAATCATAACCAGTTTTCTTTAAAAAAAATTTTTTTAATTATTTTGAGAGAGGAGAAAGAACATGCCAGGGCCTCCAGCCACTACAAATCAACTCCAGACACATGTACTACCTTGTGGGTTCTGGTGAACTCAGGTCCTCCTGCTTTATAGGCAAGTGCCTTAACCACTGAGTCATCCCCCTAGCTCCATAACCAGTTTTCTTACACTGTAAGAACTTAAGACATTTAATTAACATGTAAAGACTTATGAACAGAAAAGCTATTAACAGGCTTCTTAATATATTAAATGAAAATAAACCACCTTATAAGCATAGGAACTGAGTCTTAAAAGAATACTTAGTAAACCACGAATATGAAAGTTCTAAAAACCAAAGCAAGGACATGGAGACCATGTTATCTATAGGTGGTTTCACTCGCTTCCTCCCTGAGGTTTCACAGACGTAGTCACCCTAACCAATCGTTCTATTTACTAGAACCATGCTTCCCCTCCCTGGACACTCCCAAATCTACAAAGCCTATGTAACAAGGTATTTTAGGAAGCAGCTTCCTGAACTTTTCAAGTCAGAATGTTAGTAAAGGGTGTGTACCATGTATCAAATATATTTTAGCTATTAAAGTTTGTGTTTCAGTTTTATACTACTACACACCCTAACATACCAGTATTAAATTTTTTTTTTCCTTGAATTACACTTTAAACTATCCAAAGCACATTTTGATTACATCTCTTTGGGACAAACAGGTTTTGGCACCCATGATATTTGATCTAGAAGATGAAAACTCGCTCAAAAACAAACATAAACAGTAATACAACAGCAAGTGGTTATTTTCTTAATCCTCCAATCTCCTGTCTGCCTCCAACTCAAATCCCTCATGTTTTATTTTTGTCCAATGAATGAGAATAAAGGGCAAAGCCTTCTGTCCCTTACTCCCAGTGCCGATGCCTGTGGCCTCACCCAGCACCCTGGCACTACTGGTCCTATGACATCAGCACCACCAGAACTTGGCCAGACCCAATGGAGGACTGGCTTCAAGTCATCCCTGTGAGCACTGTCGGTTTTCTTGGGACAAAAAAAAAAAAATCTAATCTTTGAGAACCCCAAATACCTCTGCCACTCAGGCCAGCGCTGAGAACTCACAGGGCTGTGACAGCAGTGGGACCTATGAGCTCCCAGCCCCTCTGCATGCCATTCAAGCTCTACTAGCATAAAACAAGAGCCACTAGTTTCACGGCCACTAAGTCAAGAAGACATGTGGAGTGATGACCGCAAGCACAGGGGTGACCCTGTCAGCATGCAAACAAAAGACCCAGCTGTTATTCCTGGTATGTGAGGCTGCTGGGGAAGGAAACTTACCTCTGAAGACTTGACTACAAGAAGGAACAGACTTTCTGGGGTCTGAAGGGGTTTGTGCTTGAGGACACGCCAGTCAGCAGGGGGTCATGCTGAGCATTCTGCAGACAGAACTGCTTCAAGTCCGCAGCTGCCTGGGAGACCTATGCAGAACCGGAGATGCCAGCTGGTCAGGTCTGGATGGTTTCCACAAAGCCTTGCAAACACTTAACTAAGTAGCTCTTCTCCTGCCTCAAAGGATACATAATAACTGAGGGCTGACAATCACCCACATACACTTTAAGTAAGACTAGTTGCAGTATATATTTTTCAATTTCCTTCCTAGAAGCGCCAAATGATTGGGTCCAAAGTACAATTACATTTATCTACAAAGAATGGTAGCATGTCTTCCTTTTTGGTTATTATAGGCTGTTCAAGTGCAGGCTTTGATACCGTTTCTTACTGAAAGCAGTAGTACATGATCTCAGAGACTCATAAAAAAAGATTAGCATTCTAGGAAACCATTGCTTGGTCTTGGAAGTAGTGATTACTGGAAAAATGTCCCTGTGAGTTAAGGCCTGTTAGAACTTAGAGATGAAACAGTATGTAAGATGCATTCAGGGTATTCCTCAAGTTTATACAGATTCGTGTATCTCTTGCTAAAATAAATTAAAAGGCATGCCTTTATTCACACAACCATCTATTTGTATGCACTCTGGTTAGGGAACTGATGTAGGACATGAGCAAAATAACCATAAAGGCACAGAAGTTTCTTAAAACCTTATTTGGGGAGCATTACATACATGAGTATCACTTTGAGATGAAGACAGGGTTCCTTAAAGACAGTCTATCAGAAAGGCTTGCCATTAACCAGGTGCCTGAAGGTGGCTAATACCCTTTACTTCAGTCTTGATCCTAGCCATAGCTAAGGATGTCCATTTCCCAGGTTACAAGCCTTACTGGTAGTAGCATCACAGATGCTCTCTAGACCATAAGCCCCTCAGGAAGCCAGCCGAGGCTAAACTCTGCTTGACTCTGTGCTTGGCTTACACACGAATTCCCTAGCTGAACTGATATTACTAATTACTGGTGCATGTAATAAGCCCCTTCACTTTTTAACTACTTTTACCAAGTACTTTTACAAACTGCTACACCCTGCTGGCTCCTGACCCCTAAACAGAAGTGCAGCTAAGGAAGGGAGGGTGAGGGGAGTATCAGTTTTCAGTGTTTACCTCACTTACAACAACCAGCAGTCAGCTTCAAGTTAAAGGGCCTGTCAATGTTTCTTTTCAGTGTAGATAGGGTTCAACTTAATTCCTTTTCCACAAACTTCTCAAGCACCATTATGTGCTGGCTGCACTTCAGGCACTGAGAACAAGAAGGATCAGTGGGATCCCCCACGCTCTGTAACTGACAGTTCAGGAAAACAGACCAGGAGCAATGAGTGATTTGCGAAATGCTAACTGGCTGCTCACCTCAGGGAAGGTGAAATGATGTTTGCGCTGGGCTGGTAATGATAGCAGATCTAGGCAAACATGAGTGGAAACAGCATTTCAAGCAGTGGGGAAACCTGAGGCCCCCACTGGACAAGTGCTGGCTCCCATAGCAAGGTACCAATCACCATCCAGGGGGTTGAAGCTGCAATCCTATTAGGGGCTCCTTTCACTCAACTGTTCTGACCTACCTTTGGGAGTCTTGTTAAGCACTGGTGATAATTACTAACTATACTCAAATATAAGAGATTAAAACAGAGTAAGATCATGCTAATAAAAAATGTCACATGAAAAGCATCCAGCACACAGGCATGAATAGAACAATGTAAAATGGAACCTAACCACACTCAGAAAAGTTTAGAGAAACTCATTAAAATCCCAAATTGGAATTCCTCCCTTCCTGGACAGAGCCTTAACATCAAACAGCTACAGAGAACTCCAAAAACAAACAAACAAAAAGATCATCTGTGGTGGTTTTAATGAGCCAATCAGAAGCCTAACTGTATCAGACTAGGGAAGTAACTTGGGCTTTCTAGGCAAAGGAAGTCCATCACTTTTTTTGGTGGCCGGGGCTAACCAGCACTGCAGTGACTTTCACCAGCCTTTTTTTCTTCCCAGGCTCACTTTATGATAACAACGTAGATGAATGATAACTTAATGACTGACAGAGCATTTAGGAGATACATCTAGCCAGGACTAAGTTACTGGAAATGAGGTAAGAAAATGGACATTAGAGAAATGGATCCCAAACTAAAACAGACCAATTTCCCTGCTTCCCTCCTGAGGTTACCACGACTAAGTAAGCTAGGGCCCAGACATTTATTTTAAAAAAGCACACTGTGAGGCCTCAAAGCAAGCCTTGACCGATGAGTGTGAAAACCAAATCACTCTGGATATTGATGGCTTCTAGGCAGGCTATGTGATTTATATTCCTGTTTCTTTTTTTAATCCCAAGAGTTTCAAATGAAACCAGACCTATTGCATCAGAAAGAAGCCAAACCAACGGCTGAAGTTTGAAAAGTAAGAAAGTCTCTGAAGCAAGCTTGAACGCCAGGTTGTCATGGCTCCTTGCCCCAAAGCAAACATCTCAAGACAAGGCCACTCCTTGCCAGACGCCAAAATAAAACGGCCAATCTTAATCACCTGGGGCACGTGGACCCGTAAATAGATCTCTCCCAAGGTCAGATGCAAACGAGCAAACTACCCAGTAGGTTACAAAAAGCAGGTCTGCAATCCAGGCCAAGGTGGTGTCCTTGGGGTCCCAGAACGTTCCACAAACAAACTTGCTTCTTAAAGCCACAGTTCAAGTTACCCAAGAGCTCGGGTGTGTCACCGTGGGCGGAGTGTGAAGGCTTTGGACCAATGGAGTGCGCGGCTAGAGAAAAATGACAACGTCCTGGCTCACTGAGGAGGGCTGGAAGGAGGGAGGACCATGGAGGACGGAGGACCATGGAGGATGACCATAGAGGAGGACCATGAAGGAGAACCATGGAGGAGGATCATGAAAGAGGATCATGAAGGAGGACCATGGTGGAGGACCGCGGAGAAGGGAGGAAGGTGGAGGACAGTGGAGGGAGGACCATGGAGGAGGACAAGGGAGGAGGGAGGACCATGGAGGAAGACAAGGGAGGAGAGAGGACCGCGGGGAAGGACTACGAAGGAGGGGGGAGCGCTGGGGCGCGAGGGTCATGGAGAGAGGATCGTGCAGGAGGACGGCTAAGGATCATGGAGAAGGACGCGAAGGAGGGAGGACCGCGGAGGAGGAGGAGAGGGAGGACAACAGGCGGGAGGCGCGCGGGGCCGCGGAGGAGTCGGCGGCGGAAGGCCTCCGCCCGCGCCCGCCGCGCTTCCCCTCCCCCCCCGCCCTCACCTTCACGCGGTTGAGCCCGGCCTCCAGCCGGAGCTGCTGGACCACCTTCTTCATGGCGGCGACGCTGGAGGAACCAGACATGGCGCACTCGAGAGCGGGGCCCACACGTCCGTCCGAGGGTCGGCGGGTCGCGGGTCGGCAAAGCCAGACGGCGGGCGGGCGGACGGACGCGAGGCGAGGGGGCGGGGCTCCGAACTTTGTCTTTAAGTTTCCGGTACTCGGCTGGGACACGCCACCCTCCGTGCGCATGCGCGCCGCCCCGCCCTGGCTTCCACCACCAGGAACGGTGGGCGGGGCCCTGATGGGCGGGGTCGGAGTTGGGCGGGGCGTCGCCCGGCCAGGCCCGGCCTTCCCGCTCCCGACAGGCGGGTCCGTGAGAGGTAAAGGCGGAGTGGGTTGGCCGACGCTCAGACCCCCGGGGCGGGGCCTTGGACGGTTGCGGGAAGTCTGGTGACGAGGAGCGGGCGGGTTCCGGTTGTCCCGGGAAGCTTGCGGCGCGGCCCGACGGCGTGAAGCCTGGGCCGGGTTCGCTGCTCGGCCCAACGGGCGTCTCCGGGTCCGCGGCCGCCTTGCGGGAGGCGGGGCCTTGGGCCCCGAGGGCGGGCGCCGATGGACGGGCCGGCGGGACCCGGGAAGCGACCCGAGGCCCTGGAAGCTGGAATCTGTTCCTTCGGGGAAATCAATGACCCTGTGGGCGTTTGTGAGAATAAAGCGTGTGTGTTTCGGTGACGTCGGCTCTCGTGTGATCTGTAACTGGCCACTTCCGGCTTGTCATTGATCCTCGCAGAGCCGGGATTGGGCTATCTCAGCTCCTTTCCTGATCATGCTCTTTCCTTTGTTTCTGGCTAGCCTCGAATCTGATCTCTAGTACTGACCGTTCGGAAATGACGAAGGAAGTTCTTACAGTCCAAAATAAGGCTTCCTTGCTGTTCCCTTGAAAGAAGAGTGTATTAGGGTACAGCTTACCTACCATACAACAACAATAGTTAAGTAGGTCTTTATTGAGTGTCCTTAGTTAAAAATTTATTCTGAATTAAAATCAAATATATCTACATAAATTTCTAGTTCCCTAATTTGCCAGTTAATAGTAACATGAACTGTAATTATTATGAACTATTAGTATTTTTATCAAGTAACCATAAACTTATCTGAAAGATGCTTCTTTGAAGTTCATAAGAGATTCATATTAGTACAAAGGCAGAAAGAACCTGTAAAGAGAAGCAAGTGGAACTGCGTAGATGTTTTCCTAAAGTATCAATTCATTTAAAATGGTGTCCAAAAGTCAAAATGATAAATCACATTTTAAGTTTTAATTATTGCAAGTAATTGATATAGGACATAATATATAAAGTTAATTGGATTTAGAAGATTGTGTATCCCACGAAATAATCTTTTAATTTAATACCATTAAAATAATTAGTGGCATCTAATAGGATTTCCTTGAGCTATAATCACTAGATCAGAGGGGTTTGAGCTGTGTTGGGCATAAATTGCTACTTTAACACAGGCCAGTGTGGAATGGTGCATTGAAATCTAAAAACAGTGTTTGTTGTGTTTTTAATATAATTACTGTATCATTAAGGACTGGCCAACTTTGATAATTCCTTTTTAGACTAATAATTCAGTTTCCTTGTTTTTAAGTTTTTATCATATATGTGATTTCATATTTTATCATAAAATTTATGAATTTTATGAACTGTTATAAGTTCTGATAGGAAATAATATACAAAGGAAGTTGAATATATTTAAAGAACAATATTTTCAGCTGGAATGATTGCTTACATCTGAGCCCTGAAAGAAATGCATATGGACAAAGAGTTGTCAGCACCCAACATCCATCCATATAAATTCAGCCTTTTCACTTCCAAAAATAAAGTCCTTTATGTAAACTACTCCGTATTTAACCTTGTTTTTTTACCCAAAGAAAATGAATTGTTTAGTAAAATATGTGATGGTAAAAAGTTCTGTATAATGTGATTTACCAGTTTAATTACCCTTTACTTAGGATAGGATTACATTCTGATAAAGCCATTGCAAGTTGAAAATACAATGTATTTTATCTACTGTAATCTACTGAATGTTACAGTTTAGCAACAGCACACTGTAGAGTGTCACCTGTTACCTTGTGATCTTGTGGCCGAAGGAGGGCTTTAGAACAGCAAACCACATATTTCTGGCCCAGAAAAAGTTCAAACTTCTAAATTTGTCATAAGGGTGTATGACTTCCAAACCATCACAGGTTGAGGACCATCTGTATATAATTACCGGCCTGCTTACCAGAGATACTTTTTTTAAATTGGAATAAGACTGTATACATTCTTAAGTTTACATTTTGAAGTGGCAGTAAAACTTTTTCTTTTCACTTTTTGAACATGTCACAGCAGAAATAGCTGGAATGCTATCTTAAGCAGCAAAAATCTGTTACATTTATTTAGTACTACTTAAATGAAGAAAGATAAAATAACCAAAATTTCATCTGATGATTATTCCATTGAGACACTGGTCAGTATGTCCCTCAATCCAAGTCGACCTTCTTCATCAGAGGTAAGAAAATCATACCCATCATGTTTTTGAAAAGCAAAAATATGAACTATATAAAATGCTGGATACTGATTCCATGTGATTTCAACTTCATGTGTCCTGTTATCCGATTAAGCTTCCTGAATTTTAGCTCATTTTCTCCAAGTATTTCTCTGTTGTAACCTCCAGTGAGCTGATCCTGTCCCTGTTTACTATTTCACAATGAACTGGTCATGCCCTCCATGCCTGGCTGAGACTCCACAGGAGACTGGATCACTCTTCCACTTATTTGGTTACTTCACCCCACCTGTACCCTCCCTCCCCTAAGGACCTGAGTTATCATTCTAGGAATTATTTTCACTTGAAACCCATGCTCATGAAGCTTTAGCTGGTAAGCAGTGATACTGTGGGTCACAAGCACTTTGTGCCCCTTGAGCCCCCGACAGCATCTCCCCTTCCTCTCTTCAACCACCTCTAGCTGGGCCTTCACGTCTCAAGAACCTGCTCTTGTGAAATTTACCTCTTCTCTGCATCCATTAGTTAATTCTCCTATACATACTTGATTTTTCTGTGCACATCAGTTAACACCACTAATCCCTCTGCCTCCTTTGATATAATTAATGCATACACATTATCTTGGATTTCTTCTTACTTCCAGAGCTGCTCATTCCCAGTCTTCTATATCTACATATTTGTCACAGTTAGCTGCACGCCGCTGGGATGAATCTCCAAACCAGACAGTTATGGAAGGAAAGGATTTATTGAAACTACAGATCACAGGAAGTTCCATAATGGAGAAAGAGGCTGGGCCCCTTTTCACAGTCCAAGCAGAGAGAGAAAAGCCATCACCAGCACCACACACACAAGAGCAAACAGGCAGGGAGGAAAGAGAAATTTTCTCTCCCTTTATATAGCCTTGGGACGGGGTCTTGCAACCCTATCCTAGACATGTTGGCTTCCTGAATCTCTGGAATTTCCTTCCTGCACAGCCCTCTCAGGAAAGGATATTTGTTTCTAGCTCCCTTGAGCTTCCTTACTTCCTGTCCCCTACTGAGAGGGCTGCCTTCCTGTGAACACCCAACATTACTAAAAAGGTCAAATTGACAACAAAATTTAGTTATCACAATATTTTCCCCAGCATCTTACTACTGGATTGTCTCAGATGTCAGCTCTTTACTCTGCTTTCAGCCAAACTCCAGATTCTTATAGTCATATACATATACTAACTCATATATGCATATATGTTTATGTGTATATACATGCATACATGTATATATGCATGCTGTGTCACTTTTCTACCCTTTAGCATATGAGCCAAATGCCTGGGAGTCTTACTCAGTGATGCTTGCACACGTGACTCTTGTCTAATAAGCTGCGTGTGGTCACATGTGTTGACTCAGAACATGTGCTCAATCTGACGCCATCACCACGGCTGCCAGTGCATTGGTCTGAGTTACCAGCATCTCCCACTTGAGCCACTCCAGCGCTTCCTAGCAGGTTCTTTGTCTCTCTTCTTACATCCTATTCTGGCCACTATCTCTGTAACCTAATTTACCAAATTTAGATGTATTTAAATAAGAGCATTGTATGTGTCCTGATAGATGCAATATGAAATACAGACACCATTTATAAAGTCACTTGTCCCACACGGCTAACCTATGTCATTTTTTCTGAAGGCTGGTTAAATGTTTATAGATAGACGAAGTCAAGAAGTTCAGTGTCATCTTAGAGATAATGAGGTAAATTCATGCAAGCATCTTTTTTATTTTTAAATATTTTTATTTATTTACAATAGAGAGAGGAAAACCATGGGCACTCCAGGGCCTCCTGCTATAGCAGGGAAGCTGGGATTAGAGTTTAGATAATACTCAGCAAAATTCCAATGCACCTCAGAATTTAAGGAGTACCCAAATTCTTTTTTTTTTTTTTTTTTTTTTTTTTTTTTTTTTTTTTTTTTTTTTTTTTTTTTTTTTTTTTTTTTTTTTTTTTTGGTATTTTGAGGTAGGGTCTCACTCTTGTCCAGGCTGACCTGGAATTCACTATGTAGTCCCAGGGTGGCCTTGAACTCAAGGTAGTCCTCCTACCTCTGCCTCTCAAGTGCTGGGATTAAAGACGTGTGCCACCACACCTGGCCGAGTACCCAAATTCTTGTCTATAAAGTTAAAGAATTAAAATTATAGGCCAGCAGAGGATAAGGAATAGTGGGAGACTTTATTTAAAAGAGAATGGGAAGTTACAGAGATCTCCAAGCCACCAGTGTGGAGAGAACACGTGGGAGAGGGTTTAACAAAATCTATGCTGTTCAGCTAAACAGCAGAAAAAGATAACAGGGCTCCCATCATGAGAAAAAAGATTCATGTGGGGATATCCTGAGCCTCCCCCTCACCCCAGCCATTAGGCCAGAGTGAAGGAAGGCCTTACCTTTCCAAGGCCTGGAAATTTAGAAGTCCTCCTCCTAGGACACCATGTGGGAAGAAGAGACTGGACTTTATTTCAGTTACTTTTTTTTTCTTTTTTTAAATATATATTTATTGTCCATAATGAGTTGCATTATTCAGTGGGCAAACAATGAGTTCTTATCCCCAATGTGGCCCATCTATTTCAGTTACTTTTTAAGACCTCCACCAGGTAAGTCAGTGAGACAGCTGGTTGGTCGATACCTGACCAATCAGGTTTAGCACCTAGGTTTGAACTCTAGCTAGAAACACTTTCCACTCAAGGGGTGGGAGTCTATGAAACTTGTCTGAAGGAGTTAACTGTCAAACTGCCACTGCAAACTAACACCACTTTATGCACCTGGCTTTACATGGGTATTGGGGAATCGAATCTGGACCCTCAGGATTTACAAGTTAAGTGCCTACCCCTGAGCCATCTCTCTAGCCCATGGGATAAATTAAAAATGTCAAAAGTTCTAGAAGACAAATGGCCCAAATCTCTTTTAAAACTCATTGCCATGAAGACCAAAAACTAGGTCTGGAAAACTATAATTAGTTCTTAAAATATATGAGAACCCAGCTAGTGAAACTGCTTAGCAGGTAAGAACATTTGCAGCCCGAGGGAGGGCCTGAGTGATCCTGATTCTCCCTGAGTTTGATTTCCCAGCTTCCATGTAAATAATCATGGGCTCCATGAGATCCTGTCTCAAAATAAAAATAAAACACTAGCTGAGATAGTTTTCTCCAGTTAGAAGAGGTTTATTAGAGATCTAGCATCATACCTCAGGATGGGTGTAGTGAGGTGGGAAACCAGAGAGAGACTGGAAAAATCTAAAGAACCAAGCAAGGTGGTCTTCTAAGTCTTCAGTGAAGGAGAAAGTTTTAGTCTACACAACTTGGCCTAGACTTGCTGGGAGCCACAGTGGCAATGGATAGTGGAAAAGAAAGGTCTCCAGTTCTTCAAGCCCTGCTCTTAGGGAGGACCCAAGGCCGTAGCTGAGGTCTGCCTGGCCCTGGTTCCCCAGGCCTACCATCACCTCTTAAAGTGATTCCGGGTATTCTACTACTCCCTCCAAAAAAGAATGAGTAAATATGACAGAATGTTAGCCTTTTACCTAAATTGAAGCTATTTGGATATTCACTGTATTTTGCATATAGATATATAAAATTTTTTATTTGAAAGAAAATATTACATCACTTCCTGCCATGTTTCCATTAAAGCCCTGCATTCACTTCCTATCTTCAAAGGGAAACTCTTGTTATGAGCCAGAGGTCCCACCTTTACCTGCTTTTTACCTGACTATCCCTCCTGCCCTTTCCCTCATTGCTGTGTGTCAGTCCTGTTGGGGTGTTCTCTCCATGGGAAGGTCTCTGTTACAGCTCTGCCTGGAACTCTGTAGTTCCCATTGGGGTCCTTCATTCTTTAGTGTTTCCTCAAACCTCACCTCCTTTCTGAGCCCTGCACTATTCTATTTAAAACTGAAAGCCTCTTTGTCCCTGATCTTTCTGTTTTTCCTCACCCTGCTCCTCTTCCTCTTAATTACTCTTTCCTTAAAGACGCTATAACCTGGTGGTTTTTATATTCATTGATTATTATCCACACCCCTCCACACAGCTCTGCCACCCCAGTCACAAATTGCTCTTTACAAAATTTAAGGGAACATCAAGAAAAATTATGCATTTTTTAAATTGCTTAGTGCAGACAAACTGGGTAATAATATATGATGGGCTGTTTTGAAGACAAGCAGATGAAAAGTGCAGGTCCCTGTAGACATCCCTTTCCAGGCATTTTCAATGGTTAATTGTTTTAATGGAATTATTGTTGATGAGTTGCTGCCGTTAAAGCTGGGAGCCCAAGATTAGAATTAGAGTTTTGTATAAATAGAATATTTAGCCTTGAAATACAATAAAAGTATTTAAAGTTTTCAATATTTTTTTCAATTATGTTACTATTTGGGAAAAAAGTGTATTCCTTTGGAAACATGTATATAAACGTTTAAAACATTAGCACATTTTATAAGGATGTGGTCATAGTTTCTTTAATTTTTGCATACACTTAATAGTATAGTGAGGGAATAATCTTACACACTCTGCCATTTAAAATGTAGCATATGACAAATGCCTAAATATTATCAAAAGGATAGAAGTAATTTACATGTATTATAAAAATAACCTGAACAAAACCTTCAGTTCAAGAACCATTTTTATTTCTTAAAAAAATTACTCATTTTAATAATAGAGAGTGATAGTCAAACTTTTAAAGTCCTCTCAGATTTTTACTTTTGCGATTACAGTTTAATTATTTAGGTCCTTTGACATTTAATTTACAGTGAATATCATCTTTTCTGAGATTCAAGATTGAGATGCTGTGTGCTGTAATTGTTCTTTCTCTTGTAGTGACTTCTAGTTAACCCTAATTATTTTAATTCTAATTAAGTAGCAAGTTCTAATTAGTCACAACAATTTCTCATTAATAAAAACCAAAGTAGATAGTTTGGTAGGTATACAGTCTTTCAGTTATGCTCTACATCAAGAAAAGGTGCTTCCCAGAAGTATGAGGAAGAAATGTGTTCTCAAAAGTACAGCATCAGCCCTTTATAGGTGCTGAGAGGTAGCACCCCTCAAACTCTAGGAGACGCTTCACAAGGAGAAGGACTCCACGGGATCACTTGGGTGGAACTGAGAAGAAGAGGAGGATGGATAAAAGCTGATGGTAGAAAAACTGCTCTCTAACATCTTATGTTCTTGCTGGAGGCTACAGGAAGAAGGCTCCTTGTCAAAGATGTTGCAAGAATTATGAACCAAGCTCTGTATGACGTTATTTCCAAGGACAATGTTCTCCAAATGCCAAGTCACCAACTTAATGAATTTTTAGTTCTTCACTTGTTCAAACAGCTGCATGTCGTATTTATTCTAGTGGTGTTTATTAATTTTCCAATACTGTAAGACACTAATTGATTATTTTTCTATTTAGAAATATGTTAACTGGTATTCTTCTCATTCAGTTGGTGGAACTTCATGTTTTTTATGTCCCTGAAGGATCGTGGAACTATAAGCTAAATACTATTTCAATAAACGTCATTAACAAATTTATTTCTGCTGGGTTTATAAGGTAGGTATTTTTTGTTCATGTAACAAGGCACATGAAAATTAATTATTTTCAGCTGCAGAAAAAGTGTTTTCATTGTTAAATGAAAAATATTTTGTCCATATGATAGATCCATTCCTAGCTTAACAAGCAGTGTTAATAAATGGCCCTCTGTCAGGCTGGGATATACCTCAGAGAGAGAAAGAGAGAGAGAGAGAGAGAGGGAGAGAGAGAGAGAGAGAGAAAGAGAACACTTGCCTGACATTCATGATGTCCTAGGTTTGCTCCTCAGCATGGCAATAAATGATCTCTGGAAGTCAAATCAAACATTGCTATAAGAACAGCTATCGCTTGACCATGATACTGTTTCCCAGAAAACATCAAGTAATCTGTGTGTTATTAAATTATATATAAGAAGAATTAAGAGAGATTTCTGGAATTCAAAGCATGTTGACAAACTGTGAATAATAGTTAAAGCAATATGTTAACAATGTCCTTTACTTATAATTGTTTGAAAAATAAAAACATATATTCAGATGTTATCTACTCTATATGTATCTATATTTACATTTTTACCTTCAGATATACATGGCACTGTTCTGTCTTGGGTGTGCCTCTCTTCCTAGATTTTGTCACCAGTCTGTTCAGTCACGTCAACCTCCTTTCTTTTCTAGGACATATTACACACCAAACTACCTCAGGACCCTGTACTCTGTGCTTTGTTTGTTTTGTCTAGAATGTATTTTCTGTCCTTATTTCAGGTCTTTACTCAGATATTATTTTTGTGTGTACTCTAATCACTGTATTTTAAGTAACAGATATAGTCTCTTTAAATTCCTTGCTTTATTTTTTCTAAAACATGTAGCATTGTCTTACAAATGATTTTTTTTACTATGTACTTTGCTAACCTTGCTCTCTCACCACTGGATTACAATGTATAGGAGGATAGAGAATTTTGTGTTTTGTTGGTTACTGTGTTCTATTCATACTTCAGAAACATGTCTGACACATATCAATCAAACAAGGGTTAAATGACTATGTTCCTTATTATGTTCTCTAAAACCTCAGAAAAGAAGAACCCAGAGTAAAACCAGAACAGTGGCTTTAAATGTCGGGCATTGAGGAAGGGGCCCCAAGGTGTAGACGTGTAGATTATGGAAACAGTCAGTCATTAAAGCAATTCTTAAGCACAAGCTTCTTCTGCAAAACTTCCAAAATATGTATCTGTGGCCAAATTATCGTATCAATAAATGTATGTGAATTACATAATAAAGTTTAGCTGTGATCTAAAGCTTGAAGGTATAATAGCAAAATAATCATTTTCTTTTTCTGCACAAAAAAATTAGAAGCAGTATTAATTTACATAATCTTTAAAAAACAGATTTTTGATCACTTGTGAAAATTACTTACTGATTACCTACAAGGTACTTTGCAATGTAGAAATAATACATTAATCTATATCTGATACATTAAGTCAGTATTTACATTTGAGTTAACTATCTGAAAGTATCAGCTCTAGTATATTTAAAATCTGTTAACCTTTACATTATAAAGCAATTTCATATTTCAGGGTATCTCCTCAGCTTACTTTACAAGCCTTGAGGGAGCGCCTTGGTGAGTTTCTTGGTGAAGATGCTGTTGCAGAAAAATTTTTATTTCTGAAATGCATTGGAAATAATTTAGCTGTGGTATGTTTTCTTACTTTTTCCTTTTAGTTAAAGAAAAGCATGCATTATCAAATTAAGTTTTTTTAAAGTGTTTACCAACCTAGTTCCTTCCCCTGTTGGGAGATGTGTAATCCCAGTCATAAAGAAATGGAAATACTGTGCAGTAAGTATACAGTTTGTGAAAGTTGGATTTCATGAACATTTATAGACATTAAAATGACAATGGGATCTCTCTCTCTCCCTTTCTCTCTCTCTCTCTCTCACTCTCTCACACACACATTAATTTTCTTAAGAACAAAAAGAGCACAAACTCAAAACATGATCAAGTCATGGGTATATATATATATATATATATATATATATATATATATATATATATATGTTAATCTAAATGATAGTTTTAAAAAGTATTTTAAATGAGCTTTATATTTATATTCTGGAGGAAAATAGCCTTGAGCCATAGCTAGCCTTATTTGGTATGAAAATGACACACCAACATGTTTTTGGTGTCAGCTCTTTTTTTTTCAAATCATATATTTTTATTGTCCATAATGAGTTACAATATCTAGTGGGCAAACAATGAGTTGTTATCCCCAATTCCCCACTGCCCTCCCCTCCCCACTCCGCTGGATAACCTCCTTCATGGGTCGTTTGGATCAGTCCTTGTGGCAGGGGACCATGGATAGCCTAGTATTCAGCCAGATTCTCCTGGCCATGCCTCTGGATAATCTCCCCCACCACGGCTCTCACAATCTTTCCGCCCCATCTTCCGCATAGTTCCCTGAGTCTTGGTGGATGAGTATTAAGGCTGCTTTAAGGTTGTGAGTTTAGGGGTCTTTGTGTCGAAAATCGTTGGTTTCTGTCTCACTAGCTTATCCTGTGTTGATTTAATGGCTGTGGCTGTGGGTCCCTTGTTCATCCTGTGGTGTCATCTCTTTAAGGAACATGCCTATTGGTAGTTTCTATGATTTAGTGACTGGATAATCTAAATAGAGAATATACTTAGCTGAAATTTCCAATCTCACCAAGCCATCATATCCCAAAGTCTCTGCTATTGCACAGCTACATGATTTATCATTTAATCAATGTTTTCCATACTTAAACTTATAAAATGTAGTTTATTATTCAACTCAAGAAGTCATTATCAGGTATCCACTTAGGAACTTATTTGACTTGTAACTGAACCACAGTTTTTGTGTCCTTGCAAGTAGTGGTTTTATTATATTTAATAAGGGATTTATATCCATTGCCTAGCAAGATACTCTGCACTTAGCACTGTTTAAATGTTCATTGAATAAATTAATTATAATAAATTATAGTGTAGAAACTAGGCATCTCCCCTGGAAGTACTACTATAATTTGTAATGTAAAATTCCTGAATTAACAGCTAAATTTCAACAAATTTTCAATCATTAGGGTTCTATTTAATGTGCCAGAATATTAATGTGCTGATTACCAGTTTCTTTCATAATGAGGAAGCAATGTGACATCATTTCTGATGTTTGGTGTAGTGAGTATAAATAGGCTTGTCTTCTACATTCTCTAGAGTTGAGCCATACTCACGAGTTTTCTTGATTGATAAACTGTAGAAATCTGCCTCTGCAAAAAAGAAGGAAGGTAGAGGGAAGAATAATCTGAAAACATTATCAAAGCTTTAAGGGTTTTTTTTCATATGTTTGTATCTAGGTAAAGGAAAAGCAAGAATCAGAACTGAAACTCAAATCTTTTGTTCCTCCATATGTATGTAATATTTATATCTTAAATTTACACTCATCTTCAAATGTGAAATGTGTTTGCTTGTTCTAACTGTTTTTTTAATTTCCTATGTTTTAGGCTCTTCAACCAGAATTATATTTGCTTCCTGTAATAGATCACTTAGGAAATGTTTATTCATCATCAACAGTTACTTTTGATGAGCGGCAGACTAACCCTGAGGTTGCTGGGACTGATGGAACAGTGCACAGACCAGTTAGCATGGCTTTGCCAAAAGACAGCCATGGAAGAGACCCCAGCTTCTTGGAAAGCTCCTTGCAAGACTTTAACAAGACTCAGGAAGGTGATTGGAGCTCAGTGGGGAAGACAGGTTTATTATAGCAAATTGAACAGTATGCTTGTCAGCAAATCCTGGGCTCATTATGCCTTACAATGCAGGCAAGATAAAAGGAAAGCTACAACTCAGTTTGAGGATTTAAAAAAATGCCAGATAGGGTGGAGAGATGGATCAATGGTTAAGAATGCTTCCTGCATACAAGCATGAAGTATTGAAGGGGCCTGAGACCACTGAGCTCAGGTCAAGAACCCACATAAGTAGCTGGGCATGGCGGCAAGCTGAGACTGGAGAATCCCAGGCTCACAAAACCACCAGAGCTCTGCAATCAGTGAAAAGACTCCCATCAGAAGGAAACCAGCAGTTGAGCAATGGAGGAGGACATCCAGTGTTCTTCTCTGGCCTCCGTACATGCGCATGGGGACTGCACATGTGTACAACACACACGCACACACACTACGTCACACCTGTCTCTTACAGATCGCTAGGTGGAAAGGAAACAATTTGAGGATTATCTTAAAACAAAGACAATAGAAATAGCCATGTCACTTACATAAGCTCTGCCAGCTTTATTTCTTTCATGATTAAGTTTCAAATAAAACTATAGGAAGAGAGAAAGGAAGTTATTTACCACATAAAACTCTGTATTACTCAGAAACCAAAAACATCTTGTCCAGGAAGACTGGCCTCTGCCATATCCTCTTCCTTCAAGCCAGAGCAAAAACAACTTTAACGTTGAGGAACATAAGAGTTTTTAAATTTTTGTCTGATTATACCTGTTACCTATCAGTGAATCAACAGTTTGATTAAGAAGTGGTAAAGAATTTAAATGCTTTAATCAAAATTAAATATATTAATGTGTAAACAAAGCTATTTAGAAAAAAGTCCATTGAAAATATTACCATATTGTGAATTAAGCTGCTTTCAAGGGCAAACCAGGAATACTAAATATAAGTGAAGTAAATCCCCCACAAACCTAATGAAAACATCACCAGCTGCAGAATATTAGTATCTAAATACATTTCTTGTCATTTCAATTCTTTATCTCCTGAGTCTCCAAGCTGAGCACTTCTTTCTATCTTTGGTACATTAATAATGGACTGCCTGTTACGTGATGCCTCTGAGGTGCTCACTGAGAATCTTGGCCTTCTTTCTCTCTGTTTTCCACTCATGATGATCACGTTACATGGAGAACACACACTCAAAATAATCCTTATAGATTTAATAGATTGCCGTGGTCAAAGGAACCTTTCAAACCATCTTCCTATGCCTCCTTGGTTTCCATTTTGTTCATTAGAATCTGTCCTTCACAGTGACAGTTTTGATAACTAGGTGGGTTATCTGTGCTCTCCCATTACACTTGAAGCCTAAGCTCCTTAGCATGGTGGAGAGGTTCACTTGAACCCAAGATGGCAGTGATCACTGCCCCCCTACAGAATGCATCCTTCCCATATCTGTATATCTCAGGGCTTACTTACTGGGAAGGCAGGCACAATAATTTAGCCATCATTATTACTGATTCTATTATAATCATAGCATGAGGGTAGAGAGGAGGGAACCAGTATCATAAATTTGGGTTTCTGGAGATACAGGTAGAAACTTAAAATACAAGAACTTTGCAAGGCTGAGAATTTAGTACAGTGAGACACCATCTGGTGTGTTTAACAAGAGTGTCATGACTGGATTTCAGCTCTTGAAAGACAGCTTAGCCAACACTATGAAGAATAGACTTTGCTGGGCTGGAGAAATGGCTCAGTGGCTAATGCATTTGCTTGCAAAGCCTAAAGACCCAAGCTTGATTCCCCAGTGCCCACATAAAGCCAGTTACACAAGGTGGCACGTGCATCTGGAGTTCATTTGCAGTGGCTGGAGGCCCTGGTGTGCCCATACTCTCTTTCTCTGCAAATAAAAAAATATTTTAAAAAAGAGAGAATAGGAGATGGAGAGGATTGCTCAGTGTTTAAGGCACCTCTAAAGCCTGGTGACTGGGGTTCAATTCCCCAGGAACCACATGAAAAGCCAGATGCACCAGGTGAGACACATGTGCCTGGAGTTTGTTAGCAGTGGATAGACACCCTGGTGCCAATTCTCTCTGTCTCTCTCTGCTTGAATATAAATAAACGAAAATTTTAATTAAAGAGAATAGACTTTACTAATAAAGATTCAAACTAGGAAAATGGCCGAATAATAGAAACCGGAATTAGAGGTTAGACTTCTAAGGCATGGGCAGTGGACTTCAGCACTGTGCCATTTTAGAGAAAAGGAAATTCTGAAGGTAGAAAAATTAACACACCCGAAGACATATCCACTGTCTCAGTGGCAGGACTTGAGCACTGTGTGCTTAAGCCCATGTTTTATCACACTGAACTAGAGTCCTGTTGAATTTTCACTATTGACAAGTGCTACACACATTGTCACTGCTCTGCACTTTGCACAAGCCATTTCTTATGTAACTTTCTCTTATTGTCTCCTTTGTCACACAGCTCATAGGATAAAACTGTTTCAAAGTTACTTCCTTTCTGTGAATAGAAACCTGTGGTTTTTTTTTTCAAAACATGTTTTTATCATTTCAAAAGTAAATGGGGAAGTGCCCTGCTTTCTTTATGTTACTAAGTTACATAGGTATTGCAGGTACCACACATCATGCTCTGTGATACTAGGAATCACAGACACAGGTTCTCTGTTCCTATGGATCTGCACTATGGAGTTTCATGTTATTTCTTTTCAGGGGTGGGTAAAGGGAATGGTATCTTACTGTTGTGTTTTGGGCTTTTATGTGTAGCGTATGTATGTGATGTGTGCAGTGTGTAGTGTATGCACATGTGTGTGCAGATGCAGATACCTCAAGTGTGTGCAAGTAGAGGTCAGAGGGGAACTTCGGGTGACTTCTTACTGCTTAACCACACATTTCTTTCCTTGATATGGTGTCTGTCCTTCAGCCTGGAACAGTTGTCCATCAGCAAACCCCAGAAATTCTCTCTCCCCCGCCACCTACACTGGGGTTACAGTTGTGCAATTCAGCTTGAAACTTTTTTTAGAAATATGTTTATGTATTTATTTGCAAGGAGAACGGTGTGAGGAAATGGGAGTGCCAGTACCTCCTGTGCCCCTTTGCGCATCTGGGTTTGTGGTGGGTATTGGGGAATTGAACCCAGCTGTCTGGCTTTGCTGGCAAGCAACTTTATTGGCTGAGTCATCTCTCCAGCTGCACGGCCAGCTTTTTATATGGGTTCTGGTCAAACTTAGCCATCCCCTGCACTTACCCACTGAGCCATCTCCCCAGCCCATTCTTTTTACATGGCCAATAGACCTGGCTTTTGCTCACGTGACATTTGCTAGATCATTTAAAACTTTCTGTTTGTTTGCCTTGTTGATGTCAGCTGGGAAGGAAGGGACAGCCACCAAGCCAACACCAATGTGGCTTCAAGTTGCAAAATATTTTACAATGACTTTCCAAATACTTGGCTCATAGATTTTTTTGTAAACTAAAAAAATGATTTTATGGGAAATAATCTATATTAACAATATGAGGTCCATGGATCTTTTTATGTATAGATCATGTAGAAGAATATATATATGTTTTAACAACATATATGAAGAAATACTGTTTAAACAAAGCAAGGGATTTTATCAGTGAAGGTATGTTTGAGATAAATGGCATTTTCTGCTATGTTTTTAAAAACTATTCGGGGAGAGAGTATGAGCAAGCCAAGCCTCTTGCCACTGCATACAAATTCTAGATGCATGTGCCACTTTGTACATCTAGCTTTACGTGAGTATTGGTGAATTCAATCTGCCCATTAGGCTTTGCAAGCAACAGCCTTTAACCACTGAGCGATCTCCTGGCCCCTGCTCTTTTAATGCCACCATGTTCCTGAGTTGGTTCATCTGAGCATTATTTCAAAAGATGCTTTTGGCAGAAGGTTTCTAAAAACTAAGCTTAAATAAAACCCAAATGATTCTCTCTTGCAGATTCATGTTGCCCATAGAGACGTCCTACAATAGGAGTGTGTGTATGCATGCTTGTGTTTGTGCATGTGACTGTATTCCTGTTTGTTATTGCCTAATTCAGTGTTTCCCCAACTGATCTCACTAAGGAAATTTCTGTTCATATAGACTGGTGTTTTGTGAAGTTGAGTTTGAATATTGTGGCCTTATTCAAGTTCATGAGGATTCTCAAACAAGATAAGATTATTAAATTCACAGATCAAAGTTTATTCCACTATTTTCTTAATAATTGCATATTATTTGCCATGCATGAACATAAGCATCAGCTGAGAGGAAAGCTGCCCCCAGAGGAAGCCAGATGACACAAAATGTCATTGGAAGTTCTGAGTTGCCAGGCTTATTGGCAGAGTCGAGTGATTATTTTGGAAACCAAGACAGGTAACTAGTACAGATGTTGATTCTGCATGTGATAAACTGGACTGAGAGAAAACATGATATGTAGAGTACTTTTATAAGGAATTTTACTTAAAACAAAGATATGAATAAAATTATTAAAAATTACTTTGATGCCAGGCATGGTAGGCACATGCCTTTAATCCCAGCACTCAGGAGGCAGAGGTAGGAGTATTGCTGTGAGTTCAAGGGCAACCTGAAACTACATAATGAATTCCAGGTCAGCCTGAGCTAGAATGAGACCCTACCCCAAAAAAATTACTTTGATGTGAGCTTTACTGTTTTATACTAACATCCCTTTCTAATATGAGAAACCAACTCCAGACACACTTGCAACTTCGCACATCTGGCTTTGTGTGTGTCCTAGGGAATTGAACTGAGGCATTAGGCTTTCCAACAAAATGCTTTTTACTACTGAGCCATGTATTCAGCCCTGGAATATTATTTTATTGCTCATATCAAATGTAGCTTTTGTTCATCATTAGTGAATTTGAAAGAAAATATAATAGGCTCAGTCTGACATTTCTTTTAACAAATGGGATCTCACTCTGTTGTTCAGGCTGATCTTGAACTCCTGGACTCAAGTGATCCTCCTGGGAACCTGGGACTACAGATACAAACCATGCCACTTGTCTTTTTAGCTTCCCCTAAACATTTTTAATATTATATTTTCAAAGAAGAAATATAAAATGTTTCTATGTGAAAGCTGATATTCATGGAATCATATTTTAATATGGATTTTAAATATTATTCTCTTTAAGTCCATTTCTTTGGAAAAATCAAGATGATACAGCTAGCAGTAAAAGACATGCCAAACAGGTAAGCTATTAAATTCTCACGTAAATGTGTAATTGTAACATGGTATTCATACTGAACATGCAGATTAAACATCTGAAGTTTCTGTTTACAATGCCAGAAAAATTGCATTTTAGTATCAGTTTTGTCAGTGGTGGTCCAATTTTGTTTTTGCTTTTGGGAAGAAACAATATGCCCACATGAAAATAATGAAATTATCAACATTTTCAATTATCTTCAAAGTAGTATCACTATTTTTAAGGTACATTAACTTTATTGAACTGGCAGTTATAGTAGGTAATTTGCAATTTAATACATTGGTACCTGTATTTCATTAACTCACCTCCAGGATAGATTTCACTAGTGAATTGAGAGGAAGAATAGTAGATAATTGTTTTCTACCAGGTATTAATCACTACTTGTGTGACCTTGGACATGGCATGTAATTTGCAAGTAAATGAATCCATGGCCAGCTTCATGTGAGTGGCTGAGGAACTGAGCCCTGGTTGGTTTTTGACAGTTGAGCCATCTACTCAGCCCCTCATAATATCTAATTTGAATAGCAGTGGTTAATGAAGGCTGGAGAGATGGCTCAGCAGTTAAAGACACTTGTTTGCAGCTGGGAGTGGTGGTGCACCCATTAATCCCACCACTTGGGAGGCAGAGGTAGGAGGATTACCATAAATTTGAGGCCACCCTGGGACTACATAGTGAATCCCAGGTCAGCCTGGACTAGAGTGAGACCTCAGAAAAACCAAACGAACAGGCACTTATTTGTAAAGCCAGATATACAAAGTGGCACAAGCATCTGGGGTTCTTTTGCAAGAGTCCCTGGCATTCCCATCCTCCCTCCCTCCCTCCTTCTCTCTCCTTTTTTTTTTCTCTCTCTCTCTTCTTCTCCTTGCAAATAAAAATATTTTTAAAAGAGTTAATGAATAGTATTCAAATTCAAATCGCAGTTCTCAATAAATGCAGAGACTGGGAGAATTCTGCTGATATTTGTAGCAGGATTTGAGGACCAGCATTCTTACCAAAGTCACAGCTGCTGATTCATCAGGACACCAGCTGAACACCTTGCCCTGTCCATTGTCTTCCCCATTTCCTCATCCCAAATCCTACTTCCTGACCTCTTCAGGATTTGAGTGAATTCCCCTTGAGCCCACCCAATCTCATCTTTCATTCTTGCCCTCAGAGACCTCCCAGATGTGATTATGTGGACCTAGCAAATCTATACCTGTTCATATCACGCCATTCATTCTAGACTTATAATCCGCCCCCCTTGCAGTCTAATGTGCCTGTTGACAGCTCTCTTCTGGCCCCCTCCCTCTATGGGGAGTGTTATTATGTCTTTTTTTCAAGAAGTCTTGCTTGCACACCCATCTTTGTATGCTCTCCTTCTGTCCTGCTTCTCCATCCTATGCAGCTGGGAGACTAAGAACTCCAGAGCCGCTTGCTGGGGAGACTTAGCAACTCTAATACCCAAGCCAAGAAAGGCTCCCTGGCTGTCAAAACCCACAACAACCTGACTAATGGATTAGAAAATTTAAAACCCAGCACAGTTGAAAACAACTTGAGATCTGTAAAATAGTAGAAGGAGGAACAGCGACATGGCAAGGCTTGAGGATATATTTGTAAAAAGGTAAAAACATGAAAATTAAAGTGATATAAACATGGAGAAAATAAAATGTATAAGAATAAAACAACACACAAATAGGGGAATCCTGGCTACCTCCTGAGCTATTCATGACCCTCTACTCCATGGACAGATCCAGTATGCCCACTGAGGAAGGGCCCCCAGTGGGTTGGGGACAAGGAGGAAGGAAATGGGGATACTATCATAAGATTTGCTCAGACAATGTATCTAATTAAGAGTAATAATGATATATACATATATAAAGAAATAACTGAATGCCACATTAATTTACACAAGAGCTTCATTCCTAATGCTAAATAAATACCTCTATTGTATTAGAATACCTCTATTGAATATATATACTAACATTTTGAAAATATGATTGAATCATTAATTTTATTGGCAAATATAACTAATGAAAGTTGAGTCAAGGTTATAAAAATCAAAAGCCATCATTGAAAACTTAAGAAACTATTATATCAAGCCACTGAGACCAGAAATCTTAGAAGGAAATAGTGTTTAGAAAGGAAAAGAATGAATTTTTTAAATTATTTTGTTTTCAGTATCTCTATAAAATATGCAGCTAATAGCTGGAGAGACACACGCATGAGAAAGAAAGAATCTATAGCTGTAAAGACTACAGGAGTGAATCTTCATTACTGTTTAACCAAAAACTGATTGCTGGTATGCATTAATACTTACAGACAAATGTGAAAAGAATCTGCCATCCTCCCAGATTTTACTGATTTTATGTTTGCTTGCAGATAGGTGAAAAAGAGCGCATAACTCTACCAAACCTCATTGATTCCCCTTCATTTCCTTGTCAATCTTTTAATTCAAGAATAACCGATGCCTCCTTATTACAAATTGAGAGTGAGTACTGTGACGTCGTAAGTATAGACGATTCTGTGAGCTAAAGATGAGTTCACAAGGAGTTGTTTAATAAGCACAGCGTTTCAGTTTGGGTAAATAAAAATAGCTAGAGATGGATGGTGGTCATGATTGTTTAACAGTGGAAATGTTCTTAACACACCTGAACTGCGCTGACCATGGTTAAACTTATACCATGGTCAAACTTGGTTAAACTTGGTCAAACATGGTTAAACTTATACCACTTATACCATGGCTGGGGAGATGGCTCAGTAGAGAAGGGCTTGCCTTATAAGTATGAGAACCTGAGTTTGGTTCCTAGTACCCAATGCCACACATGGCACCTGTAATCCCAGTGTGGAGGAGGTAGAGACAGGCACATCTTCGGGGCTCACTGGCCTGCTAGTCTAACTTATTTGGTGAGCTTCAGGCCAACAAGACCCTGTCTCAAAGGAGATGGACAGCATTTTTGAGGATGACACCTCTGCCCCCACATGATCCTGTGTATACATTTGTGCAGAGACTAAATTATATGAATTTTATGTTGATTGATACATGTATTTACTGTCACTAATCTTACTTTACTCTGAAATATACATTCTCTATGTATAAGTACATTAACTCTGAACCCAAGATAAAGTTATCAAAAAATTCAAAACAAAGATGGGCACAGTAGTTCATACCCCTAATCCCAGCACTTGGGAGGCTGAAGGAGGTTTGCTGTGAGTTTAAAGCCTGCCGGGGCTACAGAATGCATCCCAAGTGAGTCTAGGCAAGAGTGAGACTCTGCCTCAAAAAAAATCATAACAAAGAATGTAAAGATACCTTCAGCCTCACCATCAAGTCTCTACACAGAGAAGAGACATTCTACATTATCAGTTCTACTTGGAAACTGAAAAGACCTCCATGCTCTCTTTAATGGTAAGAACAGCAAGAAAAACAAGAATTTGAAGAGTGAGGCTTATTCTTGCCTTTTAGATTCCTTCAAGTTTTTTACTCTTTTTTTTTCAAGGTAGGGTCTCATTCTAGCTCAGGCTGGCCTCAAACTCACAGCAACCCTCCTACCTCTGCCTCCTGAGTGCTGGGATTAACAGCATACGCCACCATAGCTGGCTACACTGTATCTTTTATGACCCGTCTTTACCATTTCACCAGTGATGAGTGTGGGTTACCGTCTCTCTAGGAGAGAAGATTATTGAACAAATGAGACAAGTAAAGGAAGAAAGAAGGTATCTGGAAAACATCAGAGAAGAGCTACTTAAAAAAGCTCAAAAGCTATTTGAGCAAAACAAGTTGAAACGATACCAGGGTAAAGTTTATTACACACTTGAGTTTCATAAAATTGATGCATTAAGTATAAATAATATAGTTGTAATTAATGTTTTACTGTTATAGTTTAAATGATACAGGCTTTAAGTACACTGCTGAAAACAGTCATTAACAGCTGACACAAATAGATGCTTTGAAAGCCAAAGCTTAGGTAACCTGTTACAACTGAAATTCCTTTCTAATTCTCCCATTCATGTATTAAATAAGGACTTATTACATGCTTAGTGGATCTTGCTTCTGTAGTAAGGCCCAATACTAAATAAGTTTCACTTGGGCAAGTTATTTTTCTCTATGTGCTTTTCTTTCTGTATACAAAATAGAAATTATCACTTTCTACTTCAAGATGAGATAAAAGATACGTGTCAGCCATCAACTGTTTAGTGAGCCTACTATGTTCCAGGTATGGTTTTAAATACTGAGGAGTCAACAGTCAACAGCAGACATGCCCTGCTTTTATGGAGCTTGCTTCCAAATAGGAGATAAATGGACAAATAACTAAGATAATATTAATAACAATCAGAGTTGGAAAGGCAGTTAGGAATCATGCAACATGAGGCCCTCACTACCGTTTTCAGGGAAAGCATCTCTGAGGAGATACTAAGATATGATTAGGAGTCAAGCATATAAAGAAATTGAGAAAAAGATATCTGTATTTTTAAAAAACCCTAAATATCAAGGTCCAGAGATGGGAACGTGTCAGTGTGGCTAGAGCATGGCAAATAAGGAAAAATGAAGACAGAAAATTAGAATGGTAAGTCAAAGAATGTGGGTTTTATTTTGAGTAGGTAAGAAACCATTTTAAGGCAGGAATTTACATGATTTGAAAAACAGGCTTGGTAGGTGAGTTTTAAGTCTGCTTTACTGTTGAGATCTTAAGTGTCTCTGGACTTCTGCTTTGGATTGTGTTGGGTATCCTTGGTGTCTGTCTCCATTGACCTTTCCTGGGTTATCAGACTTACTGTGGTGATAGGTCTCTTGTTTATCAAGCCACTTTCTCATAGGTTTCATTTGGGGTCTAGATGATAGACCCAGGGGTGGTTCATATCCAGAGACATTGCCCCTCCCCTCAGCAACAATACACAAAGGAGAAAAAAACTGGCTACCTCTTGTGCAATTCATAACCCCCTACGCCATGAACTGATCCAGTATGCCCACTGAGGAGGACCCCCAGTGGGTTGGGGACAGAGAGGAGGAAATAGGGGTAACTTCACAAGATTGCTCATACAATGTATCTAATTGTTGACAATAAAGATATTAAAAAACAGACTGAGTGGTAAAACAGTTGTCTAGCATACACAGAGTCCTAGATTGGAGCCTCAGCATAGCAAAAAGAAAGGAAGGGAGGGAGGGAGGGAGGAAAGAGAGAAAGAGAGAGGAAGGAAGAAAAAGGAAAGAAAAGAAAGGAAGAAAGAAAGAGAAAAACATTAAAAGGCAGAATCTTTGTTGTATGGAATTGCCTTATTGGGGGCAAGGAGACCATTTTGAAAGACAATACAGCTTTAATGGTAAAAAAAAAAACTGATGGAGTGTTGACCATAGATATAGAAATGAAGAATGTGGAATGTTCCACATGCTAGAAATATGTTGCCTGCAGTGCCAGTAGAAGATGCTGACAGATGGGATAGCAGGGCCTGAAGGAAATAGCTACACTCTGAGGTGAAGTTCCATACAGCTATAGAATTCTCATCAAGCCACCTTCTAATGGAGAATGTTTCCTTGTCTGTGATAATCTAAAAGAAATCAACATAAGAATATTTGGTAGTATGCTAGGATGCAGACTATATTCCTGTTATGCTTATGTTTAGAATCTCACTGATGGCAAAGTAATCTCGTAAAGTGGTAGTGTGGAATTTCTACCATTCTCAAGGGGCCTTAGAGTTGAGATACTGCCTGATAGAAGCAACCAAAGAGAAGAAGGATTTGTTTAGCTCACAGATTCAGAAGGCATAGAGTTAGTTAATCATGGTGTGGAAGGCATGGCAGAGAGAGCATGAGATGGCTGGTCACATCATGCCCACAGTCAGGAGCAGACAGGTGCTCCACTGGCTTTTACTCTCCTCCCTTCCTTTCCTCTCCCCTCCTCTCCTCTCCTATCAAAGTCGATGAGGAACTAGTTGGAAAGAAGAGAAGGGGTTCCGAGGGAGAGCGTGGGGGGAGAGGAACAAAAGAAGGTGCCGGGAGAGGATTATAACTAAAGTACATTGTGTGCATGTACCAATAAAGGAGTGTTAAAGCATTTAATCCATTAACCATCAACCTAACCCTTCATGCTGTGGTTTTGCTGTGCTTGTAGCATGTGATAGCTGGAAGAAGAGGTACTTTGAAACCAAGAAAGTCACATCATCGTTGGAGGAGGTTTTAACAAAACTTCGAGAAGATTTGGAACTTTATTATAAAAAATTGCTCATGCAACTCGAAGCCAGGGAGATCAAGATGAGACCACGGAACCTGGCAAACATCTCAGACTCTAAGGTACTACTGACCCCACTTTTCTAGAAAGGTCGTCTGCGGAAAACATTCTTTATAATAGTGTTGTTGCATTTAAGGTGCTTTGAGGTACAGGTATAAAACTTGATGAGATAGTAAAAATCCTGGCTCGATGTAATGAGAGGGGATGCTGAGGAGAATGGTGAGCAGACCAGTGATACCTTTAAGGGCAAAAGTTTCCTCCATATTGATTTATTGTGGTGTAATTGTAAGTCTTCTTTTCCTAATAAGAGCAGGAGAGTTGCCAATGGCAAGTAGGGCTACATATCTCTCAAACGAGAGACACCTCTTCCAGAATCATGGAATCCATAGGTCTTTCCCGTAAGCCTTGTGGGTATCAGCCAGTCATAACTGAGAATCAGTAATAATTGCATGGAATTCTGTGGCTGCCTCCAGCTAACTGCCATCTATAGAGGTGGACAGCTGACTAATTGGAGCAGGGGCTAGCAGTGTCCACGATAGGCTTTTTGTAGTGGGGGAGTTACCACACTCAGAGAATTTAAAAGTGAGAATCCTAAAGAATTTATGAAAGTTTGATCAATTTGTTTTTTCTTGAGATAGTCTTCAGTCTTAGATCACAGATAGGAAATTTGTTTTATTGTTGAATAACTGTCATATAATTACTATCATATAATTAAACAGCAGTCAAAAAATCCCAGAGGCCATGTAAGTGTTTACTTTTCAATAGTTTGATCCAACTTATCCAGAATATATAAAAGTATAGTATGATATAAAGTAAGGATCTTACTTTATACATAATAAAAATATCAGACTCTTCAACTATTTTGGATAAATTTAACATAAATCCAAATGGGCTCAAATACCTATTTGCCCATATTAGTTGATACTATTTTAGTATAGCTAATGCTTTTTTATCTTACAGTTTCATCAAGTTCAAGATAAGAATTTGTTTCACAAAGGCAGTTTAAAATTCTTAAATAATTTCTTTAGTAAAGAACACTGCTTTCTGCAAAGAAATTATCTAAAATTTCCTTTTATTTTTTAGTTGGCATTCTTGTATTAAATAGGTTTTTTTCTTATAGAAAACATAGTGCTTGTTGCTGTCAGCTTCTCGCTGCTGCACAAAGCACCCTACCAAAAGCAGCTTGTGAAGGAAAGGATTTAGTTTGGTTTACAGACTCAAGGGGGAAGGTTCATCATGGCAGGGAAAAACAATGGCATGAGCAGAGGCTGGACATCACCTCCTGGCCAACATCAGGTGGACAGCAGCAGGAGGGTGTACAAACACTGGCAAGGGGAAGCTGGCTAGAACACCCATAAGCCTGCTCCAACAACACATCTCCGGTGAGGTTCTGGTTCCCCAAACTGCCATCAGCTGGGGATGAAGCATTCAGAGTACATAATTAAACTATCACAGTGTTTCATTATTAAATATTTTAAAATAATTCTAATCTGATTCAGTTAGTAAAATAGTACAAGATCTCAAAAGAAAGTCACACTAATTTATACCAAAACAATGTTTACTTTGTGAAACATTTTCATGATTTGCTTTTTTGCCATTTGTTGCTTCAGTTTAGGTTTCTAAGGCAACACATAGATGTTAGACTAAATAAATACACTTTTCTCTGTATCACACAGAATTACCTTATAATCCAGATCACCGAGGTACAGCATGCTATTGACCAACTTAAGAGAAAGCTGGATACAGATAAAATGAAACTCATAATAGAGGCTAAGGTAATCTAAAATGCACGTGTGATCTGTGCCAATATTAAATGTTGATTTCTGAATGACTGCCCCATATATCCCTACCCACAGTATTCAGCACTAAGGGCAGGAAAGGAGCACAGGTTCTTGCAGCCAGTGTACCCCATGGACTCAGCGTAGTGCAGCGGAAGGACTGCCCCTCATCTCACCTGGAGAACTTTCTGACTCCAGGGTCCCATGGAACAGACTGGCAGGGATGCTGATGCTGTTGGTCCATGGACCATGTGGGAGTAGCCAGAGCTCTGGGTCACTGAGCTCCTTGTAGTTTATACCTGAAGCAAAGACTTAGCCTCTTGTTGGGCTCAAATGTCCTTAACTGTTAAATGGAGATCAATAATAGCATTTGCCTCAGTAGAAGCTTGGAAACATCAAAGATCAAACACTTCAAAGAGTGTTTGACACATAGTAAACACTGTTAGGCTCAACTAAGCTGGCAGTTATGATGTGCTTTTAGAAGGGTAACACCAACTTCATTTTTGAAAGGTAATTCTTTTTATAGATGAGGAAACAAGCAGTCACAGAATTACAAACACTGAAAGCTGAACTGACTCAGAAGAAAATTAATGCACCTTTCCAATCTCCATTACGTATGTTCATTTAACTTCTTGAAAAAACTCAATTTATTTGAATAAATTTAGTCATTGTTCTCCTTGGCAATGTTTTGTATAAACTATCAGATAAAGAATAGATTTTTTAAATGAGATTAAATGTAACACAAAGCTAAATGGTGGCTGCTCATGTTTGAAGATTTCAACTCTATTCCCTATTGTTTTCCAGTACTGTATTTTCTAATTATTTTAACAACCTTAAAACTTAAGAGCTAGTATGACTGTTAAATCTAATTACAAGGCAAACTATATTTTAATAAGAATAAATATGTTTGTATGAAAATGGATTTAATTTGTTCATAACTGCATCTAGAGCTGTGACAGAAATTAGTATCTAAGAATTTATTAATTTATTGTAGAAATATAAAGATAATTTAGAAATGTAATGATTTTAGAAATGGAAAATAATTAAATATACTTGCAAATGATTTTACTCTTCCATCATTATGTAACTAGAAAATATAACATTCTCATTATGGATGATTATGACATCATTGACATCATTATTCCAATTTAAAAGAGATTGATGTTTAGAAAAGGTAGAATTTATGTTAATAGAGCTCAAGGATGCAGACATTCAATCTGCATTTTCAGGAAGTATTATAAATGGAGTTTAGTGTTGTTCTTAATTGCCTTGAGAAAGAGAATAGATTTCTTTGCCTTCAGAAAATTCTTTCCATAAAATTAATCTATGAGAATAAGGAACAAGTTTAGGAAACAATGTTTTTAGATAATTAAAAACAAAATGCAAATATGGAAAAAGAAAAAGTTAATCATGAAAAGACTAAGTCAGGCGTGGTGGTGCACACCTTTAATCCAGCACTCAGGAGGAGAGAGAGAAAGAGAGAGGGAGAGGGAGAGAGAGAAAGAGAGAGAGAAAGAGGAAAAGAGACGAGAAATGAATTATAGGTGCCCATAAATGAAGGATACATACACTGAATATACTCAAGGTCAGTGCCAAGCTATTCTTCCATGTGCATGTCTGTGAGCATGTGTGCATGGGTGGAGGCCACGGGACCTCAGGTGTCACTGGTAAGGAACACCACACAACTGGTTTTGAGATAGTGTCTCTCACTGGACTGGCTGAACAATGAGCCTCTATGTCCCTAGCTCTGGGATTACAGATGTGCACCATCACTCCCAGTTTGGTTTTTTTGTTTGTTTGTTTGTTTTTGTTTTTCCAAAGTAGGGTCTCACTCTAGTCCAGGCTGATCTGGAATTCACTCTGTAGTCTCAGGGTGGCCTTGAACTCGTGGCAACTCTCCTACCTCTGCCTCCCTAGTGCTGGGATTAACGACATGGGCCATCACACCTGGCCCCAGTTACTTTTATATAGGTGATAGAGATTGTACTTGGGTCCTCATGCTGGCACAGCCTTCACTGACCAAGCTATCTCCCCAGTCCCAAGTCATTCCTACTGTAAAAAAATTCATGCATAAACCTCATCAAAGTTATTTAGTTGGAAACTATTAGGTATCTCTATTAGCTAATCCAAAGTGTTACTGTTATCTTTGTGTGTTTTCTAAGTGCATTTAATATCTGTGACTATTTTCTCCTCACTTCTGTCTAGAACAAGTGTCTCATGGGATATGAGTAAGTACTACAAGGCATCAGGAAGCTGACACCATAGTTACAGTCAGTGTGATAAATGTGAAGACATGAAATTCCTGCTTCTAAAATTAAGATTTGTTGGGAAAAACATAGGACAAGCTACTTCTCAAAGGCTAGGTTTTATTTCCACTATAAGTCATACATTTTTGTCAATATTGTAGTATCATATTTTAATAGTATAAAATAAAGGATTTCATTAAAAAATGTATATAATGCCCTTTGATCATGGACATTGTTCCAACATTATCCTCTCCTGTCTACCAGTTACACAAATTTTAAAACCAGCATTGACTTGTAAGAGTATATTTTAATATCAAGAAGAAAAATTTGCTATAAAAATTTGAAATCAATTTTCCTTATTATAGCATTGAAACACAGGAATATTTAATATAGTAAGTTAACTTGTTTCTTAATTTATGTTCCAACAGGTTAAAGATTAAAGTATGTATTTTTCAAATTCAGAAGAGAATTTCTTTTTCTTTCCCTGGTTTTGAATATACTAATAATGAAATTTATGATAATAAGGCAAATATGTTTATATATTTATATCTTCAAGAAACTAAATTGATAGGTATAGATCACTTTAAAATCTCAACAGTCTGACAGAAGGTGTTCATCTCTGTGACAGCTTTGGCCTTAAGACCTCCCACATCTCTTCCGTTTGCTGCCTGGCTACGGCATCTCCAGAGTAGTCCAGACAGTTGGCATTCCACATCCCAATGCCCCGCAAGCCACGGTCTTGGACATAGGCTGCCTTTAATGAGATGCTCTGAGGGTTGTCGTACCATACTTGATGAAAATGGCCATCAGAATCCTATACAAATAAATTAGAATGGAAAGTTAAACCAATAAATAAGAGGAAAAACACTTAAATCCAGTGATTGAAAACCATACAATGAAATTTGAAATTTTTGCAGCATAGTACTTCTTGCTGTGTTATTCCATGATTCTGCATGTTATCTTTCTAGAGATTAGTGTTTATGGCACTTTTAGAAACAATAAAGATTGCATAAATGAACCTCTAATGTATTCTACTTAAGGACTTCCCTTGCCCTAGGATTCTTCCCTGGACCACCCTAGTGATTATTAACTAAGGATGGATCACTGTGGAGCTGTTAAAGGTACAGATGCCAGAAGGGCCTGGTAATGCACACCAGTGATCCCAGTGCTCAGGAGGTTGCAGAAAGAGGATCATGAGTTTGAGGCCAGCCTAGCCACATAGTGAGATCCTTTCTGGTAAAAGGAAACAAAAGAAAGAATGCAGGTTCCTTCCTGTTGCCTCACACCACAGGGACCCTGCTGAACAACTTCATGTAGGGCTAGTGTGGGGATCTGTATTTGCTTTAGGTTTCAGTGGTCTGTTGGGTGATTCTGATATGCAAAGTTAGAAGAATTGCTGCTCTGATTTGCTCAAACCACCTTACACTTGCTTTTTGTATTCCCTACAGTTCCTGGAAATGTGCCGAGCTAGGAGCTCCCAAGGATGACTGTGTTTATAATAAATCAGCCAAGTGAACAGGTAATGGCAATGGAGAAGCAACGATCTGCCTTTTCTAGGCTCACAGAACTGATTTTAAAGCTGTTAGAGGGAAATCCTTGTGTCCCGTAACACAACACACACACAATAGAGTCTGGTCTACCGCTTTCTCTCAGGAAGTATAGACAATTGGGTAAGAGATTAAAAAAAAAAAGAGCAGATCTAGGCAAAAAAGCAAGAGAATGAGGAAAAAGATGAGAGACAACGATGACTACAAAGAATTCACTCATTTCTATATAGCTCTGGGAAAGGGTTTAATGGCAATTCTTGACAGATGCCATTAATACATTCATACTTCTATTCTGGTGGCCCTCTTGGAATTAGAAGTGTGGTGTGTTTAAGTCCAGTGGACTCATTCCATCCAGGCCTATCATATTCTGGACCGAGCGCCGCCTTCTTTTCAGAACTAGACAATGTCAGGCAGGCTCTACTTACTGTCGAGATTCACGACAGAGGGAAGCTTGTAGAGCCTGCTGCATCACATGTGGACATACACTTTAAACTTGCCATCATTCTAGCTAATACTTGAACTTTTAAAAAATATTGTTAAAAAATTTAAATGCCTAAAAATAGTGAAAGATCAAAGAGTAAGTAGACTGATTACATCATGGTTAAAACATATGTGTGTTCCAGAATATCAAGTCCAAGATGAAATTGCTGCTACTCAAGCAGAATGAGGAAGCAGAATGGTTCTTTTCAAACACAACAGAAACTTGATTTTACCATATAATTTCATAATGAATAACAAAGAGGAACATAGCAGTAATAAGTAGGGTTTTGAAGGAACCATTAAAGGTCATGAACATGTTCCCTGAATTCTTTGGCTACAAAGAATAGTTCTGAAAAATAAATATACACAGATTTTCTTGTCAATTAAAATTTTTTATTAAAAATAAGAATGTTTCCACATCATTTTGTTAAATAAACTGTAAGGCATTGATTACAAATCCCATCACTTCATATGTATTTCTACTGTACTTGAAACTGATGATGGTAGTTTTTACCAAACTATGTCCATAAAACACTATTTCCTGGTCTAGTTTGAGTGTTATTGTTCCCCAGGAACTAGAGTTCCCGATAGCACAGACTTGATGACAAGCTGAGGCATGTAAACAGCACTCCATATGTTAGGCCCTAAAAGCAAACTGATAGAAATCCTCAATCCTGAATATCCAGCTGAAAAAAAAACACCATATGGAAACTACTAGAGGAAACGTGGGACATCTTACTTTGTAGTTAAAATAAGGAGCCTGCTGGTCTTCATCCCATTGGCTTCCAGAAACAGAACTGTTGACTTGCTTCATGATGGTCTTATAAGGCACCTGACGTCCCGCAGCATCACTGCAGGGAGCCCCCCGGAAAGGGACCTTCGCAATGGCACACACACCATCCTGGAAACACAGATTGTGTTCATGGTACAAATTGGCCAGTACATTTGTTGCATGAACTCTTTTCTAGGGAGAAGTCAATGAACATTCACCCACCTCCAGGCAGGGCACCCATGACACACTGAAGGATTCCACCAGAGTCCACTCTTGTGAACAATGGATTTATGAGACTTTCTTGCAGAGCATAAGCAAGGGCCAACACCTCAAAGCATGCACGTCGAAAGGGCTCCTCCCAACATGGATACAACCTCCTGTGACTGGATAGGTGGCCTCCCATCCCTGGACCTCTACCCCTGGATGTTCTTTTCCCCAGTGGCCGGGAGACCTCAGCATCCCACATACAACTTGTACAGGGGCAGCTTAGCTCTCAGTGAGGATCTGATGGCCTTCCCTTGCCTGCCTCTCTCCTCCTGTCAATAGAATGACAGCAGGCTTAGTTTGGAGAATCTCTCGTGTGCAGTCACAGCTGCTTCTGATAAAAATGCTGATAATTTGTTTCTTACATGGGACACACACAATACATATAAGATCCAAATAACAAAAACAAAAAATTACATATTAAAAATAAAACATGCTGCAAATAATCTGCTCATATAGAATAAAAGTTAAATTTCATAATCAAATGAAAATGCATGACATTCAGAAGTGTCCATGGCGCAAAATGATTTAAATAAAATTTTAGTCTCAAAGTATATTTCAGAGACTCTAAATACATTTTATTATGTATCCATACTGATACAAAATATATAATAGAGTAACATTGCCTAACAAGTGATCTATCCTTACCTCAGAAAAATTCACACAGGTGTAATCATAACCATACCAGGGAATGCCCATTACAAGTTTCTTGGGATCAATGCCCATCTTGATGTAGTCATTATATCCTGGTCAAGTAAAGATAGAGAAAAATATTCCTTTCATGTTCTGTTAATACAGTCATACAAGCTGTGTATCCATTAAGCATCAAAGTTTATAGAAACCGGTACATTTATGCAATCTACTAATAGTGTTTTTCTAATATATGATATTATAAAATCCATCATTTAAGAACTGTAAGTCCTTTATCTTGCTCTCTAAGCCAATTCTTTGTCAAACCCTAAGCTTCTATATTTTTATGAGAGAGAGAGAGAGAATATGGACACTCCATGGCCTCTTGCTGCTGCAAACAAACTAATTCCAGACTCATGCACCACTATGTGCATCTGGCTTTATGTGGGTACTGGAGAATTGAACCCAGGTCATCAGACTTTGCAAGCAAGTCCCTTTAACCACCAAGCCATCTCCCCAGCACACCGCTTCCTTTTGAATAAAATATCCAAAGCAATTAAGATCACACTAAAACAAAATTTACAAAATATAATCATGGAAGTAATGAAACATTGCAGGGAAGCATGTTGATATTATATATTAACTGCGAAGGTGATATGTTTCACATTCTAGATTCTAACATTTTAAACCTTCTGACAATGGTGCATTCTGCATTTCCTACAGAAATCAGAGGTGGCGCCAGGCTTTTCACATGCTTAAGTGTCCTAATGACAGCTGGAGCTAAGAACTCACACAGCAGCAGATAATCTATTGATAGGAAACAACAAGAGATAAATGAACATATTCTACAACTACATATCCTTTCTTTCCCCAGTGCTGCAAATCAGGTTTTCCCAATAACAGATATGTAAAGTCTAATATGTTGACTTAAGTAACTTTGTTGCTTTTCAGAGCCTTTAATATTATTCTGCCCTGTTAAATATACAAATTGGGGGGGATATTTATTTTGATAATGTTTGGTAAGAGCCTTTTATTGAAGAACACAGTTATCATAACTTTAATAAGATAGTGGTCACATAATTTGGGAACTCCAAATTAAATAATTACCTCATAATTTTAATATATTTAAGTAGTACATGTCCTTCAACTACACATCGAAACAAGACATGATGAGGCTAGATTGTAAGCTTTAAACCTCTACATGAAGAAAAAATATTGACAAATAGCCAAGTAAATCAATTCCAACTATGCCAGGAGTTTTAGTTGAGTCCAGAAGACAGAAAGAAACCTTTTTTCAATTGACTGGTGAGAGAAAAACCCACCCAACCTTTGGAAAGGATAATAAGAAGACTATATGGTAATAGGTCAGAAGTATTCTTATTTCTCTATGGTAGGTACCCATACTGTAGCTATCATTACCATTAAATTACTTAACATTATTTTTTTAAAAAAATCCTTCTATATTCTAGATAAATATATTTTCATTTGAGTACAGTCATGTATGTTGTATATGAAATTAGAATATGCATTTGAGTCTCAACTTTAAAATTATTTCGTGTGTGTGTGTGTGTGTATGCACATGTGTGTGCATGCACGTGTGTGTGCATGTGTGGTGTGTGTGTGTGTGTGTATGTGTGTGTGTGCGCGCGCACGTGTGTGCATATGAAGGCCAGAGATCAGCATCAGGTTTCTCAATCACTCTCCTCTTTGACACGGTCTCTTGCTGAACCTATTGTCTAAACTAGCCAACCATCACCTCCGAGCTCTGGGATTACAGGAGCGCATCAGACATTTAATGAGGGCAGTGAGGATCTGAACTTGGGGCCTCAAACTCACAGGGCAAGTACTTTTAGCACTGAGCAGTCACCCCAGCACTATATAATTCATAGCTATGTGGCCATTAGGCTGGAACTCCTCTTATCTCTTCTATAATGGAAGACTGATGATAATATACCCATCCCACAGACTGTTAGGCTAACTGAGGAAATCTCAAAATTCTTCATAAATATTAATGTTATCCAAATTATTATTTATATATATTTATTTTTATTATTTATTATATATGGCATATATTTTATTATTTTACTTTTATGTGTAAGGCAAAATTTATAAATAGGCATATAAATAACCTAGCAATACTAAGTGGTACCTTAGTGTTTGACGTTCTGAAATGAAAATTACTAATCAATGATCATTTTCTTGGGTTCTCACCAGTTAACGTCTGGTTGTAGGGAGCATTGGCTGCCGCAATGCATTCTGACCAGATCTGACTTTGTTCATCGTAAGACATCACGAAGAGAAAGTCACAAGCATCTGCAATCCCAGTGTAATTATAGCACCTTTTGTCTATGTTTTTTGGAGACCAAGCTACATCAAAGGTGACCTGTGGAAAAACACATATCATTATATAACATGATAAACATGCATAATGTCAGATTTTATTGTGATCATATATTCTCTTACACTACCCAGCAACAAAGAACTAATTACACAATATGAATATAGGATTGAAAACATAGAAGTAGAACATATCTAAGAATATATTTTGTTACTAAGTTGGACTGGCCTAGACTTGTGTGGGATGAGCAGTGACCAGGAGCAAGACACTATATAGAAGAAAAGAGGTGAACCCAAATGTCCTCTGAGGCCAGGCAGGTGACTCACCTGACTGAAAGAAGGTTTAATAACTACAGTGTGGTGGGGACCTTAACACGTGGAAAGGAAAAGCACGCTAAAAGAATTCTGCTATAAAAGTTTTTAAGGTACTGTGCAGGCAGAGTATGTCATCTGTTGACACTGCCTGACTGGGCTGTGAGTTTAGAGTCCTTGGTTCACAGTCACGTCCCATCAGGTCCCATATTCATCAGGCATAGACCTATCAATTCAAATGGCTTAGCAAGCCATGACAAATGTTTTGTGGAAATAGTCAACTATAACTTGAGTAGCATGTCATCTTTCATTTTGAATGGGATGCCAGCATTCAATAAGGGTGAATATTTAAAGTCGCTGTTTATTACCCTAACTATTAATGGATGCCAGTGTAATGTGTTTTCAAATTCCATAAACTTATTTCCCCTTAATTTGGCACTCTGTAAATGCTTATTAACTATTACATAAATTTGAAATATTTTATACAAAACTTTTATATTTTGGCCAATTTATCCTGGCAAACCTTTTGGATGTTCTCAAAGTTCTCACTATATTTATTCTTTCAGTAACATTAAGGAGGCCCTTCTCTACTAACGCAAGCTTTCGTATGTTCTACAACAAGTCGCTATGAAGCAAAACATTGACATGTTTGGCCTATTCTGTCACTACCTCCTGTTAGAAAACAGAAGCTGCATAAGAGAAAACTAATGGCTGCTTTTAGGTAGCTACGTTTCACCTCTATGTTGTTACTCCTCACCTATCTCCTGCCTGCTAAAAGGACTGCCAACCCATTGACCTGTCTTAGCTGATCTCACTTGCTTGAGAGGATAATGTTAATTTATTAGACACGAAGGCAGAAGACTTGGGTTCTCATGTCAGTGCTGTTGAAACTTGGACTGTGTCGTTGCTAATCAGTAGGGTATCTCGGTCTATTTCCACCTGTAAAAATGAGGTAGAAAGAACTCTCTGAGGGGAACATTAATTCTGTGAACTGGCATCATTAACATTCTGCCAAACCTCAACCTCCCACTCCAGGCTCTCTATTTGGGTCATTTTGTTTCCTACATGCCAGTTTAAAAACCTGTGAGCTGTTTTGGGACTTTTTCCTTCCTTCACACCTAATGTAATCTCACATTTCTGGCCTATCACAGTTGTTTGGCTCCTTTAAAAATATTTTATTTATTTATTTGCAAGCAGAGCTAGAAAAAGAGATAGACAGAATGGGCACACCAGGGCCTCCAGCTGTTATAAATGAACTCCAGGTGCATGTGCCATTTTATGTATCTGGGGAATCTAATCTAGGTTGTTAGGCTTTGTGGGCAAGCACCTTAACCGCTAAGCCATCTCCCCTCCCAGCTCCTTTTTGATACTGAAGTTGTCGGGCATTTCAAGATTCACCCTGTACAAATGGTATACATATTAATTAAAAAGCAAATATTCACTGAGCATTTGCTGTCACTCCAGTCTGAGCAGTAGTCTCTACTATCTGGATTGCTGAGTCACTACTCACTCACCTGTCCTCCTACAGAATCATCATCCAATGTAACCCATTCAAGTGCGTTCTCCCCAGCATGGTGTTCTGAATCTTTCATAGTCTGAACTTTCTTTGTAACCTGACTCCACTAATTTACCTAATGTAAACTTGATGTGGCCCGAACTGTTCCACTCAACCCCCACACATGGAAGTGGATATTCCTGTGTAAGGTCTTGGCCTCATCTTGGGTCTTGTCTTTTTACTACAGCTTAATCAGAACTGGCAAATGGGTTAGTTTCCACATGCCATTTCTAAACCACTGGTAAGAACTGTCTAGAAAATGATGGAACCTTTTTCTGAGACCCAAATCTGAAAGGAGAATTGCATTGTATGCCAGGTATTTGGTAATGATGATCTACACTGAAAAGATGAATTCCATACTGATAAAACTTCCCTACTTGTGTAAAACCATAGTTACAGATCCATGTATCATCATTTTACCAGTGATGCTTAAATTCATGATGGCCAACCATGTCAGAATCACTGGGTATAAAAGCAATTCCTTAGGCTCTATCACAGACTTGCTGAGTCAATGTCTGGGAATTGTGACAGGCTTCTTTGGGCCTTAAGTGCTTTGAAAATATTCAGAGACTATGGGGTAAGAGAGACAACACCCCAACTTCCCAGAAGCTGGGCCTCCCTAGGCCCAGCTGCTTCTGTCCTCCCAACATTCCTGACACCCTACCAGTAAAAGATGCAGGGAGATGTTCTAGGAAGCACATGCCAAATACTTGACTGTCCTATTACTATACAACTAAGATTGTATTAGTCATCCATCATGAGTGTACAGGAAGAACATGGGGTTTCCACAACACAGATGCGTGTTTACCTGTGATCCCTCGATCTCCTGATGGAAAGAGGCTGTAGTTTCTGTGACTAGAGCTGTCAGTGCGTCATACTCAGGTGAGGAACAATCAACTTCTTGCTCTATGTCTATATTAATTCCATCCATGTACTGTGTTTTGGCCAAGTCAACTTTTTGAGCTATCCATGATGCTCTGAAGGTAGGATCAACGATGTCCTTTAGGGACACATCTCCTGTGGAAGAAACATGCATCTTTTGTATTGCATGTTTTTCATAGTTTACTTCACAGTTGTGGATTCCTAAGCCTCTAATTGAAATTTTCCAAATGGAGGTATAATATGCCAAAATAGTAGGAAGCCCCTCATACAAATCTCCACATGAATAAAGTGAGTAGTCATTCTCATGCCAGAAGCAGAGATTGTAGACTGTGACTAAAAGTCAGAATGCTAACTAGGGACTCACATTTTGCTTAAAACCATAACATGCTACATAGAATTCCTTTAAAATACCTGTATTAGTAGGGGCTGCAGATACAGCTCCGCAGGTAAGAACACTTGCTACACAAGTGTGAGGACCTGAGTTGGGTGCCCAACACCCACATAAAAAGACAGGCATGGCTTTGCAGGCCTTTGACCCAGTGCTGGGGTTACGGGGTAGAGACAGGATGGCTGGGACTCTGGTCAGCCAGTCTAACCAAAAATCAGTGAAAGCTCCAGGACCAGTGAGAGACCCTGTCTTGAGGAAATAAGACGCAAATAAAATAGAAGATACCTGAAGTCCTCCTCTGGGCTCCACACATGTGTACATGGAGCCTGAACATCTGAACACACCACATATACTACACACACAAAAAAATCTGTGAAATGGATTTAATAGCATCTAAACAGAAGCATGAGAAAGATAAATGATAGATAAATTCACCAATTGGCTGGGCATGTGTGTTAAAAGCACACCTTTCAGCACTACTCTGGCTCCGCGTGAATGGGCATAGCACATAAGTTCTGAGTCGTTCTTTCCAAAGGCTGCCACGGTTGTAATCTGTGACCAATCATAAGATTTCCAAGTTTTCTGCCCAACGTCAAATACAAACACCTGCCAGAAGAACAGGGGTTAGCACCATGACTCAAACCAAGAACCCCATGCTGACATCCAAAACCAGGTAACCACCTCTATATGCCAGGCACTGGGGTGGGCACTGAGTATTGGAGCAAAGAAGACAAAGGGGCACCAACAAAGTTGGTGGCAGGGATAATTAGCCAAGCCTGGAAAGTGGGAAGAATGTCAAGGCCTGGAAGCAGAAACTGCATGATGACTGTGTAATTAGATAATAAGGTAGACACACCTAGAACTTTAGAGAAAGTGTAGAAAATCAGGTGGGTTGCGGCTGGAATGTGAAATGTCCCCCAAAGCCTCATGTGTTTGTGAGTAAGCCTCATACTTTATCCCAGCTGGTGGAGCCTTTCTGGAGGAGATATGTCATTGGGGTGGACCTTGAGATTTTATAGTCTCCCTTGCCAGTCTCTGCCCTCCCTGCTGCTGTGGAGATGTGCCCAGCCTCTGCTTTGCCATGCTTTCCCCACCATGATGAAATTCTCCCCTCAAAACTGGAAGCATGAAATAAACCCTTTCCTTCCATAAACTCCTTCTCTGTGGGTGAGAAGGCAGCTGCTGCAGGGGTAAATCACAAAAGCTTCCTTAGCAAGCACTGTTGAGAAGGCAGTACTTCATTCTGAGGAAAACAGAATGAAAGTGTTTTTAAAAGCAGGTATGCATTCTAAAAAAAAAAAAAAATCCTTCTGCTGAAGTGGGAAATGAATTGAGGGAAGAATGTTGAATGAGTCCAAGCAAGAGATAGTGGTAATCTCAGTGAGAACTGGATGGCTGGAGGGGGTTTGGGCCTCATAAACCCTTAAGACAGGGAGAAGGAAGCAATCACTGAAATCCCAGGCGGTGTGAAGTGTCCCGGGAAGTGCTTAGAGTCTGGCACTAACCCTCTTTCCCCGGGAAGCGGGCGCGGACCCCACCCTCGCCCGGCCCCCCAAAACCCCAGGCCCGGCTTCCGGAAACCCGGGGCGCGATCGGCCTCTGGAGGGACAGGCGCTGACCTCGAAGTCGGGGCGCCGACGGATCGGACTGCAGAGCGCAGACTCGGAGCACGGGCAGTCGGCCCCGGCCAGCGGCAGCAGCGCCAGCAGCACCGCGAGCCCCGGGGCTACACTCCGCACGCCGCGTTCCTGGTCGGACCCAGGCATACTGGCCGGGTGCCTGCGGGAACGCACTCCAGGGAACCTGGCCGGCTGCGGGACGGGGCCTGGAGGGGCGGGGCCCGGAGGGGCGGGGTCGTGGGATCCGGAGGCTGCAGAACGGGCCTGGAGAGGAGGGGCCTGGAGGGGCGGGCGGGGCCACTGTTTAGGCAGGATCCTCTTAGGAGCGGGCTCTCCGCTCAGTGGGCGGAGCTATCCTATAGGGGCGGGATCCTCTGCTCTGGGGGCGGGACTATCCGCCAGGGGCGGGGCAAGCTGCTCTGGGGGCGGGGTTGTCGAGCCGGCTCTTTGCTCTGGGGGCGGGGCTTTCCCCGGGACGGGGCCTGCGTTGTTAAGCAGGCGGGTAGGCGGGGCATTCCATCGGGGGCGGGGCCCGCTGCTCTGGGGGCGGGGCCTGCGCTGTCAAGCAGGCGGGTGGGCGGGGCTCACCCGGAGGCCCTGCTCAAGGGTGGAGGTGAGCGGTGGTTGGAGCTCCCGCGAGGCTCCGCCCTCCATCCCCGCAGACCGCCCCGTCCGGTGGTGAGTCCTGGCGGGGACGGAGATCCCAGAACCAAAGCGGGGAGACCTGGGATGGAGTAACGAAGTGGGTACAGGCTTGCCTTGTCACCCCTTCCCTTATGGAAACTTCTGGAACGCAGCCCACGAGGCCGTGGAGACGATGAGATGGGAGAAGCTGGAAAGAGGAGCGGTCCGAGCAGCTGCCAGGCCCAGGCCGAAGGTAGAAGTTGGATTCCCCGGAAAATGGACACGTAATTAACCCGGTGTCCAGGCACGGGAGCCCGCCAGAGGCTCTGACAGCCGTCCGCCCAATGCGTCCTCTTCTGTGTCTTTTAACCAAGAAACCCAAATAATCTGGAAGAAGAGGCCCAACCAGGGGAACAAGGACGCCAACACCGAGGATGGACGCCAAGAAAACCCACAAGTTGCCAAGAAAGGAAGAAGATAAAGCAACAGCGGGGGGTTCAGTGAAAACGGGATGAAGGGGACACACCCACTTGGAAACCAGGAAAATAGAATCTACAGATAATGATGTTGAGGGTATAAGAGGAAAAAAAGATAAAATTGGAGGGTAGTTCAAACAAGAAGAAATAAGTAGTTCTTAAGGCTGCCTGAGAAGCTAGAGAGTGCAGAGGGAAAGGAATAATTTTCAATATTCCAGCTGTGGGGCTGGGGAGATGGCCCGGTGATAAAGTGCTCCCTGCTGGAGCCTGATTTTAACCCTATATTTTAGGCTACAAACCATGGTGTTCTGTGATTCCAGCGCTGCTGCAAGACGAAAAGGCAGAGACAGAATTTCCTGGAAAATCAAGCA
>PVHP010002823.1:62217-84977 GCA_004024765.1 Zapus hudsonius | reverse complement strand
CTCTCTCTGAATCTTTCTGCTTGAAAATGAATAAATAAAATATTTTTTTAAAATGTTCCTATACATTTATGTCTTTAATGTATTATTATAAAGTCCTGTTAATTTTCTCTCTGAGGGTCTTACATATCTTATTACACATTTAATTTTTTTTAATTTTAGTTGATATTATAAATTGTATACTTTGTAATTATATATTGTTGCATTATGAATTATAAATGTTTTTGATATATGTGTGTATAGTATGTGTAGTGTATAAATTAGTTGTATGCATGTGGTGTAAATCATAGCTTTTGACTATTGATTACAGAAAATTAATTCACTTTGTAATACCCTTATAAAAGATGAAACTTAAATTTTTCTTAATTACTCTAAAGAAAATTTCTGTATTTTTCTATATGGACAAATAAGTTAATGGGATATAAAGCAACAATCCTTGATAATATTTTTGTTGTTGTTAAATCAAAATCTTATGGCTCCTTACATAAAGCTGGGGGCTATGAAGTAGGATTTGAGGTACAAAGACAAAGGAGTCCACAGTTGAAGTTTGACCAATCACACAACATGTTGTCCGGTACTCTGTTAGTTTTTTTGAGGAAATTTATATCACAGTACCTGGAACATAATTAAAAATTATCTATTATGGTTGCACCATAGGAAAGCCAAAGCTTCACTAATGAAAAGCCTCCCCTAGATGACTGCTTTGAATGTTTGTCAAGAAAATTTCTAGATCCTCAGGGAACCTGTCACATTCAACGGTAGTTATGTATGAAAGTCATGTGATACACATACTTCTGACAAGCATCGTCTTTATGTACATCATGACTTCCTGTGGAATAGATCCATTTTCCATAGGACTCTGTCACTCTCATCCCAGAAGAGATGGAATGTGGTGCATCTCCTCACTTCAGAATTGCTAGTGAGGATGGACAGTGATAATTCATTTACTTTCACATATCTTTGTATACATTTAAAAACTACTTTTCTCTGATTAATATTTGATAACTGGGGGTTTCTGGGCAGACAAATTTCTTGTTATTTTAACCTGTGTAGTTAAAATTTTACATCTGATTTCTTTTGTTTTTCTTTCACAAATATGTATCCAATTCTTCTCTCAGAAACTGTGATCTCAGCTGGTCATGGTGGTAATCCTAGCAATCAAAAGGCAAGGGTAGGAGGGTCACCATGAATTTGAGGCCAGCCTGAGACTACATAGTAAATGACAGGCAAGCCTAGGCTAGAGTGAGACACTGCCTCAAAAAACATTTTAAAAAAAATCAAAGAACAAAGCAAACAAACAAACAAAAAAAACCTGTGATCTTGCTTTTCAATCAAGAAACTTTAATTAATACTTATAAGACCATTAAAGACCATGTTTATGCTCCAGTCAAAAGAATATAATGGAAAGGAAAAAGCAGTTTCTCTTATCTTATTCTATTTTATCCACTTTACCTGGTCATCATAGGAATACTGTTTTACCCTTCAGGACTGTGAGCCTTTGCCTCACATTACTCAGAGCACATAGATTTCATAGACCCTAAGAAATACATACTGTCTGAGACAATTGAGGAAGAAACCCCAAATTTCATATCTGGTATCAGGCACAAATGCCATCAAATCAATGTAAAACTTTTTATTTGCAAAATCAATTGGGGATTAAAATTGAAACTATACATGATTCTATTGGTAATTCGAGAGCAAAAAATTACATTTTGACATTGCTGAGCTTCTGTTCAGCTTTCACAAGTATTGTAATACTATTTCTTGGCTTTCCCAAGTATATTGCATTGCAGAATGTATCATGTGAAATTCTGACAAGAACCCTAAGGTCAATTTTAGTAAATCATCTTGTTTTTTTTCAACATCAGATCTCTTTAAAAATTTCTAATTTGAAACATTTTTTCACTAGGCCTAGTCTGTCCTTGAACTCAGTCTCTAGTCAAGATTGTTAATGTCATTGTGATCTTCCTGCCTCAGCTTCCTGAATCGCTTGGGTTAGAGGCCTACATCACTAAGCCTAACTCCTTCTCTTCTAAGTACCAATGCAAATCCTCCCTGCACCAATACTAACTCTGTATAATCATAACGAACTCTCACAGTACATCTACTCTCATGGCAAATGTCAGATTGGGGCCAAGGCAACTTGGTGTGTGGAAGGTGTGCTAGGGAGTTCTACTCATGTTAGTCATTAGGCTATCCTCCATAAAGACTCAAATGTTAATGTAAAAGCCCAGTTCTTTCCTATGGGTTATGAAACTTAGGCTGCTATCTACCCTGTAATTTTGTGATGGTTAGGTTTTGTTGTCAACTTAATCTTTTAAATTATCTTGGGTGGATCTCTGAGGATGTTTATAGGAAGGCAGCCTCTCAGTAGGGGGCAAGATGTAAGAAGCTCAAAGAAGCTAGAAATAAACATTCTTTCCTGTGTGGGCCATGCAGGAAGGAAATTCCAGAGACTCAGGAAGCCATTCAGTTTGGGGAAGGGATGTAAAACCCCACCCTAAGGCTATGTAAAGGGGAAGAAATTCTCTCCTTGGCCCTCATGCCTGTTCCCTGTTCTGTGTGTGTGGTGTAGGTGATGGGTTTTTTCTCTCTGCTCTGACCTGTGAAAGAGGGTCAGCCTCTTTCACTGGAACTTCCCCTCAATCTGTAGTTTCAATAAATACTTTCCTCCCCCAAATTGTGCCTGGATTGGAGATTCATCCAGGCAGGGTGTGGCTGACTGCAACAGATTTGGTAACAGGAGTGGGGTGATTTGCTGAGATGAATCTGACCATGTGGATTCTGATCTTCAGGAACTTGTGTGCTGGAGGAATGGACATGGACTTGGTATTTGCAAATGAAGATGCCTTCCAGAGTGGTAAGCCAAGTTTTATAGACTTTTCTGGTGAGAATTTGGAAATGCTCAGTGCAGAGAGAATTGCATTTGGAGGCTTGGCTTGTGAACTTTCTATGGGGAAGGAGAGACTGCAGAAAACTTTAATAGAAGTGTGTGCCTGGGTCAAGGGGTGGATGCATCCTACTGCCTATGCCAAGCATATAGAGTTTGACCAAGGTTAAATTTAATTAATGGACTGTGTGCTTGGCTATGGATATGGGATTGAGAATTTAAGATTTGAAGTTAGAAAAACCTCAAAGCAAGTTTAACTTACTGGCAGAGACTGGCTTTTGATTATGACCCAACTGCTTTATACTGAAACAATGGAGAGATGCCTGAGGTGTTTCCACCCAGGAAGGACAGAAAGATGTACTGTGCAAACACTTTGGAAGGTAATCACTGAAAGAAAGGAATCTACTCTTCAAAGTCATGTTTTTTTTTTTTTGTCCCTGAATTAAAACATGGCTGTGTCCTGCATACCTGGCATTACTTTATTACTTTGGAAGCCTGAGGAATGCATGCATGGAGTGGGTTGTGAAGTGCACATGGTTCCAGGAGCCACTGCTGAGATGCAGTATTTGGAACAGGACTTGAAGTCCCTGATTGGCTAGTGAAGCCATTGGATGGTGGACTGTGATTTGCAATGGAGACCCAAAGACGTTTTGGACATACCAGGACTTTATAAGGTCTACCATGGAGTGCTGTTGGCTTGGGATAGAAGTTTCCCCAGGTACTCAGCCATGCTGGAGGGACAAAAATCAGAAAATCTGGAGACCATCAGTCACTGGCTGTGCTATGGTACTTGAACTGCAGATGTGGATGTTTGCCTAATGTTGAGTTTGCATTGGTCCAGTCTTTCCTTGTATGCCTCATTGAAGCTGGAAATGTTTACAGAACTCTAAGTTCAGGGACCTTGTCTTGTGCTGGGGGAAATTATGCATTTCCAGTTGTATGTGAGATAGTTATATCATGTTAGGCGGAATTATGATCTTGTTACTTTCTTCATTTGGAAATTAAGTATGAAGCAAGGAGATAGTGTTTGATGTCAAGTTGACAAGGGGTAGACTTTTGATGGTAAGGTTTTGTTGTCAACTTGATCATTTTAATTATCTTGGGTGGGTCTCTGAGGATGTTTACAGGAAGGCAGCCTCTCAGTAGGGGCATGATGTAAGAAGCTCAAAGGAGCTAGAAGTAAACATCCTTTCCTGTGTTGGCCATGCAGGAAGGAAATTCCAGAGACTCAAGAAGCCATTCAGTTTGAGGAAGGGTTGTAACACCCCTCCCTAAGAATATATAAAGGTGAAGAAATTCTCTCCTTGGCCCTCCTGCCTGTTCCCTGTTCTGTGTGTGGGCGGTAGGTGATGGGTTTTTCTCTCTGCTCTGACCTGTGAAAGAGGGTCAGCCTATTTCATTGGAACTTCCCTTCAAGCTGTAGTTTCAATAAATACTTTCCTCCCCCAAATTGTGCCTGGTTTGAAGATTCATCCCAGCAGTGTGTGACAAATGTTGATGTGTTTTTCTAGGTTTATAGTAGGAACAAAACATATTCCAAGTATTAAGTAAGACAGCATGAAATTAAGTATAGAGAAAGAGCCCAATATGCTACAGTTATCATCAGGAATATCTATATAGAGGATATTTTACTGGCTACCATATAAGTCATAGTTATCAATTAATGCAGCATCATAGTTTCATTTATAATACAGAGAGTAAAATATGGCACAGCGCCTGCTACCCTCCCACCATGCCTGCTGTCAGACATCATTGATCAGCAAACTTTTCTTCCATTACAAAAGCCACTTTGTGCCTTCATGTTAGATTGCAACATTGCATCCGGATTAGACACTTCAAAGCTGTTTGAATGCATTTTTGAGTTTGGAATTTGCAATTAATTTAGTGGGGCAAAAATAAGATTTAAGAGCCTGGGTCACTATCCTGAGCAGATGCAGCTACCTGGGCTTATAGCAGAGGAGCTGGAATGGGTGGCAGAAGCTTTTTACAACAAGTTAGGATTTTAGGAAAGACATTTAAATACCAGGTAAAGGTTTCTGTAGAATTTGGTTTTACTCCCTTTGTATGAGAAATAGTCAGCCATGTGCTATTTAAGTGAGACTAAGCTGATAACAATTCTACTTTGAAGGTGTAGTAGTTTGAATGTGAAATGTACTCCCTAGCCTCATGGGCTTCTGACTAAACCTCATACACACAGCTGTTGGCAATTTGGAAGGTAGTCCCTTGATTAAGGAGGTGTGTTGCTGGGGACCAACCTTCAGTTTTTTGGTCCAGTGCACTGGGTGTTTAGAGCTCACTGTGTGTTTAGAGCTCACTGTGTGGTGGCCAGCCTCTGTTCTGACATGTTATGCTGGGGCTCTCCATTGAAACTGTGGGGAGGGGGGACACTTTGCTCCCATTGGTTGCTTTTAGTGAGGTGTTTTGTCCCAACAATGGGAAGATAGCAGAATCAAAAAATACTATCAAACATTGGGGTCATTGCTGTGACAACATCAGCATGTGGTCTTTGGATTTTGGAACTTTATGGAAGGGTTTGGAATTTTAGAATAGAGAAGGCTTGCAGTGTTGTAAGCAGAGCTTGATGGACTATTCTTGTGATTTTGAACTACCTAAAAGTAGAGAGAACTCTGGACTCTTAACGTTTAGTTTATGAGATTTCAGAGGGAGAATCAACTTTGTTAGAATTTGGCTAGAGGCAGTTTATGTGACATTCTGTCTGTATTTTGCTGTCTGTGTCCAGAGAAGTTGACCAAACCTGAATTTGAACTTAACAGTTTGGTGTGATTGGTGGGAGAATTACGAGCAGGTTTGAATTCCAGGCACAGAGAATGCATTTGATTCAGTGACAACTGTGTAAGAGATCACCACCTTTGAGGACACGCTAAGTGCTCTGCATGTGTACAATCCTGGGAGTGATTTTTCATATAAAAGGAAGGGGCCTGATGGAAAAATGCTGAAGGAACTTTCTCATCAAAGTCAAAGTCATTCTCTCTGGATTAGCAAATTTTCTAGCCCACCTGATACTGGTTTAGGTGTAGAAACATTGAAGGATCTAGTGTCAAATAGTCCCTGCATGGAGACCCTGTAAGACCAGCTTCTCCAGCAGCATCCCAGTTCCATCAAAGTCCTCTTTATTCCCTATGAAATTTCATGGGCCAAGTCTGTAATTCTATAATTCACTCCGTAGTTAAAAATTTTCAAAGTCTCACCAGAGTAGCCCATCAAGTTATACTTCAGCATTTCAAGGGTTCTGTATTCCAAAATACCAAATCCTTCCATATTCCCCCCACAAACCCATTTCAAAAACAAACAAACAGAAACCACATGGTCTTTCCTACCACAGCAATGAACCCACTTCTGGTGACAATTGGCTGTTGCAGTTAACCTCTCCTTGCTGGGAAAAAAAATACTCAACCAGAAAGGGTTTATTTCAGGCTCATTTTCCAGGGTAAGCTTCATCATGGTAGAAGTAGCTGGCTCACTTTGGCATACATCCACAGGAGAGAGACAGAGTGAATGAAGAGTAAGAGTTCAAGCGTGGCTCTTTACACACCTCTTAGGGCTTGATTCAAGATCCATCCCCACTGGCATACCTACTTCAGCAGGGCTTTTCCTGTTGAAGACTAAGCAGAAAGCTTCATCAAAAATACCGCATTTAAGGGGCCATTTACTTTCAAACCATCACAGTGCTATTACCAGGACATGAGGACTGGAACAAACAACCTTGGACTGAAATCTCTGAACCTGGAGCCAAAATAAACATTTTCTTCTTTAATACTTTCATCGGGTATTATGGCCACAATTACACAAAAGTGCCTAAAGTAACTAATTATCAGATATAAATGAATCAAAATCACACTATAATAAAAAGGTGAAAATAACATATTGAGAATTTAGACATTGGAGTTCTTGTGCACTGTTGGTCAAAAGGCAAAGTTGTATAGTACCCTTGGAAGCATGAACGTTTCTTGACAAATTAATAACAGAACTATCACATAACCTAGAAAGCTCACATCTGTTTATGTATCCAAAAGAATGTACATCAGAAACTTCTGGGGATATTAGCCTTTTCATGTTCACTCCAGTATTATTTGCAATAACTAAGAAGAAGATCCAACCTAAGCATCAATCCACTAATAAATCAATCACTAAATATGGTATATACAAAAAGTGCTACATACACAAGGAAAGAAAGAAATCCTGTCACGTGCTGCAATATTAATTTTAAGCAAAATAAGTCCATCACAGAAGGTCAAATGCTCTGTGATTCCACCTCATGTAATCAAAAATCATAGAAAAAGACAGTAAAAAGGTGGTTGTGAAAAGCAAGTGAAGAGCAAAAGCAGTTCACCCTTACATTCATGGAGTTTCAGTTTTAGAAGATGAAAAGGGTTCCAGAAATCTATGCACAACAATATGTATCTACCTTAAGGTTTTTACACTTAAAACTGTTTAAATGACAAATTTCATGTTGTGTGTTATTTCCACAATAAGGAGAAAGATTCTACAGGGGTGAATGGAATTCTTGTCCATCATTTTAGAGTATAAAATTGTATGTCTTTATTTCTATTTACATTTACTTTCTTTTCTCCAGACAACAACTCTCAAATACACCAGAGAGAAGTCATCATTCTTTCTTTTGATATCTCCATAGCATATTTCCTGACCACTGGCAAAAAGGATGTTCTGTCTATATTCTCAAGTATAAAATATGCCATATTCCCACTACCAAACATGAAACTATGGAAAAAATTTTATCTTCAATGAAGATGTGAAAGCAGCACCTTTTGCACTTATGGTTAAACACTTGAATTGTAAGGTTTGATTAGGTTTCCATTTCTGGAGTTCATGTACTACTTGATTTTCTTACTATATGATAAAGAATGGAATGCTTATGACTTTTTTAAAGTAGGAGTCATTTTCATGCTGTTGTATGTTAATAACTGCTAGGATACAGATGACAAAGTAGAGAGGTGAATCTGTAAAGATCGGGATATAGTTTCCAGGTAAATTGTTAAATTTGACCTGGGTTTTCTCTTGGTTAATGTGTCAAGTGTTTTCCAATGCTATATATAACTGTGGACTCTCTGAGCTCAGGTGTGACAGGGAGCTCTGGAGATATAGTAGATGTTGTTCTCAGTTCTCTGGCTGTCCCTATCTTAATCATTTCATATTTCCATAAGCATGATATGAACTTTTAAGTCAATTTCGGTTGTGTAGCCTTGTTTGAGGAGGTTTGTTGTTGGGAGTGGGCTTAGGGTGTGATAGCAAGCTCCCCCTTGCTAGAGTTCAGTTCACTCTCCTGCTGCTATTTTCCACCTACTGGGGCAGATATGATGCCCAGCCTCTGCTCAAGCCATCTTTTCCTCTGCCATCATAAAGCTTCCCATTGAGACAGTAAACCAAAATTTAAAAAAAAAAAAAAAAAACCTTTCCTCCCATCAGCTGCTTTTGGTTAAATGCTGTCCCAGCAAGGAAAAGGTACAGCACTTGGAGTGTGTGGCCCTAACATTCATTCTTAAGCACCTGGGAGTTTTCATCAAAATTGACTGTTAATTGCATTTTGTGTTAGGTAATTATTTCTACAATTCCCATCTAGCCTAAAGACTAACTGTGCCAAAATTAAGTGCCCAGCTACATTTCAAAATCAGTGACCCAAAATCTTTAGCATTCTTATACACAGCATTATTTTTAAATGATGTATTTTTGTTTCAACTTCTTAAGAGTTTGAGCAAAATCCAAAAGTGAAATTTGGTTTACTCAAATTGATCTAGATGAAATTATATCTTTCTTCATTCTGCCACGCCATAGTCTAGAATTAGAAATACTCCTAATATGAGTGCCCTTGTTTACTTTGATGCACATATGACTATTAAAACCAACTTAAGTTAATTAACTGAGTTTTAATTTGATTTTTAACCTTTTAAGCAGCCTAAAATAAGAGAGCAGATCTAATTTGGAAAACAGAACTTCCCAACATGCCAAATCAAATTGAATCCTGTTACAACTCAGATATTAACTGCAGACACATTTCTATGGACCAATTTAAGTCCTAAAAGCAGATCAAAGATGTCAAGACTGCGCCTTACAGGCATGAAATTAGGAAACATTTGTTAGTGGACCAGAGAACCTGGATTCAGCCTCCAGGATAATTGGTCAGCTGCAGGAAGGGCACTGGCTTTTATGACAAACCACCCAGCTTCCTCCTCCCTTTCTCTCTCTCTCTCTCTCTCTCTCTCTCTCTCTCTCTCTCTCTCTCTCTCTCTCTCTCTCTCTCTCTCTCTCTCTCTCTCTCTCTCTCTCTCTCTCTCTCTCTCTCTCTCTCTCTCTCTCTCTCTCTCTTTCTCCTTTTCCTCCATCCCTTCCCACTTGAGACAGCACAAGATAATGAAAGACAATACCTCATATATTTGATAAACCCTATGTAAATACAATAAGTAAAAATTAATCTATAGCTATATCCATCACACTAGAGACACTTGAAGAAAACTCAAAGACAAAAAAGTATCCAGAAATAAGAGATTAATTATTAGCATGCATGGAAATGTCAGAATGAAACATACTACTTTTTAAAATTAATGTATGATTAGTAGAAAGCAAATGTCTCAGAAATAATGGAAGTTGGTACAAGTCCTCTTATCAGTTTTATGATTTAAATTATTTTAGCAAATTCAATGGTTGTCTTTTTAGTTTTTGGGTGGTATCTTTCAAGACACAAAATTATTTTATTTTTATGTTGCTTAAGTCAGTTGATGGTGTTCTAAGAAATCTATGCTTGACTCAAAATTTAAAGTGTTCACTTAACCCATAAATATGGATGATCAATTAGAAGACAATTAGTTTTTTAAAAAAATATTTTAAAATGTGTTTATTTATTTGCGAGAAGGGGAGAGAGTGAGTATATGGTCACACCCAGACTTCTTGCTGCTACAAAGGAACCACAGACACATGCAGAACTGTGCATCTGGCTTTACATGGGTCCTGAGGAATTGAACCTAGGACATCAGGTATTGCCCAAAACCACCTTTATTTACTGATCCATCTCTCAAGTCCTAAAGGTAATTTTTAAGTACAGTTTACATATAGGCTCAACCTAATTATTTTACATAAGGTATACAGAAAATTTTTATTGAAGAAAGTTTTTTATTAATTTGTTGAATGGCTTTAGCACTCTTACCAAAGACATGAAGAGAAATGAGAATTTACTTCTTTGTTCTTAATTTTACTGCATAGGCTTTTTACTCAGGCCATAATAGTAGTACATTGTTTTCATTACTGTGAATTTATAATAATATTTGATATCAGAAAGGATGACTCCTTATGCCATTCTTTCAAGATTGTTTTGACCATATTGGGCCACTTGCCTTTCCATCTGAATTTATGGACCAATATTGTCATTCTCTATATTTAAAAGCAAGTAAGAATTACCATAGGAATATAACTGAATCCTTTAAATGAATCAATTTATCTGTCCATCTATCATCTATCCATTTTCTATGTCTGTTTCTACTTCATGCTTACCCTAAATAGGGCCTCCAGTTGCTGTGTTGGATAAAAGTGGTGGTAGTGGAAAAAACATGTTCTGTTTCTGACCTTAGATTAAAAGTGTCAGTGTTTACCTCTAAGTTTGATGTTACTGAGATGTTAATTGATACTTATCAGTGGTATCATATATCAAATTTTTTCCTGGGCTGGCATTAGGCAGCAAAGCATAACAACCCAGTTTCAATTTCCCAGTACCCATGTAAAGCCAGATGCACAGAGTGGTTGCACAGTGGCTGGAAGTCCTGGCGTACCCATTCTCTCTATCTCTCTTCTATCTCTTTCTGAAGACCCAGCTCTTAAAGCAAGCAACTTCAGTTATTTCATTAACTTCAGTAACTTCAGTTACATGGTCTCTTTGAAGAACCAGCTCTTAATGCAAGTAACTTCAGTTACTTGGTCTTTGACAGGGTGCCAACAATGTACGCTGGGGCCAAAGATAGCATCTTCAACAAATGGTGCTGAGAAATTGGATAAACACATGTAAAAAAATGAAAATAGACCCACTCCTTTCCCCATGCACAAAGATTAACTCCAAATGCATCAGGGACCTCAATATAAATCCTGTAACCCTGAAAACCCTGGAAGAAAAAAATAGGAGGAACTCTACATGAGATAGGAGTAGGGAAAAACTTCCTGAGCAAATCTCCAATAGCCCAGGAAGTGCAATGTCATGGTTTGATCCAGGTGTCCCCCACAAACAAATGAATGTGTTCTGGGTAATTGATCCTCAGCTGATGGCAGTTTGGATTTTACAACCTCAATGGAGCTGTGTTGTTGGGGGCGGGCTTATGTGGTTATAAGCCAGCTTCCCCTTGCCAGTATTTGGCACACCTTCCTGCCACTGTTTCCAGTGCTGTGGTGGAGGTGATGTCCACCCCTCTGCTCATGCCATCGTTTTCCCTGCCAGGATGGAGTCTCCCCTCGAGTCTGTAAGCCTAATAAAGCCATTCCTCCATAAGCCACTTTTATTTTGGTTCTTTCTGTGCAGCAACTAGAAAGCTGACCACAAAATGCAACAGTCCCTTAATCAATGGGACCTGATCAGGCTTAGAAGCTTTTGTGCAGACAAACATACCATACTCAGAGCCAATAGACCCCCATCAAATTGGGAGATGACTTTTGTCAGCTACAACTCAGATAGAGGCCTGATTTCCAGAATTTACAGAGAACTCAAAAAACTACATAATAGAAACTCGAACAGCCCCTTCACCAAATGGGGCACTGATCTCAACAGAGAATTCACAGAGGAGGAAATACAAATGGACTTTACTCACTTAAGAAAGTGCTCAGCATCCATAAGCTCCAGGGAAATGCAAATCAAAACCACAATGAGATTCCACCTTACTCCAGTCAGAATGGCAGTCATAAAGAAAACCAAAAATGGGTCCTGGCAAGGATGCAGGGGAAAAGGGAACCCTGATTCACTTCTGGTGGGATTGCAAACTTGTTCAACCACTATGGAAAGCACTGTGGAGACTTTTGAACAGAATGGACATAGAGCTACCAGTGGACCCAGCTATCCCTCTACCAGGCATCTACACACAAGATGCCACATCTCAGCACAGAGACATTCATACAACTATGTTTATAGCAGCTCAATTCATAATAGTCAAGAATTGGAAATCAACCCAAATGCCCATCCATGGAGGAATAGATAGCAGAAGTGTAGTATATTCACACGATGGAATTTTACTCATCTGAAAGGACAAATGACTTATGGAAATTTAGAGAAAAATGGTCTGATTTGGAGCAGATCTTACTAAGCGAACTCAAAAGAACAGAGAGTCAAACACCACATATTCTCCCTCATGCAGTTCCTAAACAGGTTAACAGTAAACTCTAGGAAAACCAGTCAGGAAAAGTTAGAGTTTGTGAAGGAGGGGTAAGAAATGGGGGGGGGATAACTTAAACATGAATCTAAACCAAAATTGGTTCAAAATCATAAAATCTTCATGTATATAACCTAATGAGCAAGTAGTGGGCATCTTCTGGCAGGAGGGGCCATGAATAGATGGGGAGAGAGTCTAAGCCCATGAAAAGTTAATCAGTCCGACAACTCCTGGTTCCAGGCACTGGCACCTTCCTTCACTGAGATGTTGACCAAAGTGAACCATAAGGTCCCAAAAACAAGACAGGGTTCTGTCAAAGCTCTTGAATGCCCACCCCAGGCCTGAGGTAGGATCCAGTTGCTGAAAAAACCACAGAAAGCCATCTATCAGCACCAAGAGACCCTGTGAGGTCCAGAATGGTAACCTTCCCCCAGATGGTAGTTAGTGCAGTGCTGGAAGGCACTGCATAAGCTGCCAGGGGAAGCTGGTCAAAGACAGTTGGAGTAAACAGAGACCACTGACATGAAATTCAGTCTGCCTCCATGAGTAGGCTGAACACACTTACTATTGGAAGAGAACAGTGAACCAAGAAATGAGCACTTATGCAATGGAGGTGCCAAAGCCTGGGGTAGGCAATTAATAGCTTATAATTCAGCCAAGTAATCCAGTCAGTGAAGGGGAGTCCTTGACTAGAACTGGGATTTCAGGGTGAAATGCAATGGGAACCAAAATCGTGGGACCCCCCAAAGAGAAATTCAGCTTACAAGTGATTTACAAAGAGGCTACTAACAATAGAATCTAGCTAATTTAGGAATGTGTATCTCAGTTAACCTAATACTGATCTCACTCTCCGATGGAGATTCTGTTTGTATTTTTCAGAAGGCTCTGAGAGAGCTGTGGCTCCTCCAACCCTACCAATGAGCCACAGGCTGATGCTGACTTCCTGACAAGAGATGACCTCAGACCTACTGTAGAGGATCCACATGGAACCTTGCAAAGAGTAGTGGAATAAGCAAGAGACCTATAACCACACCCAATCAATCAACCCAGGATGAGCCAGCAAGACAGACACCAACAATTTCAACACATTCTAAAGCAGAAGTACAGAGGCCCCTAAGACCTCAACATTAAAGCAGCCTTAATAGTCACCCACCGTGACTCAGGGAACTGAGCGGAAGAGGGGGTGGAAAGATTCTAAGAGCCATGGTGGAGGAGAATATCCAGAGACATAGCCCCTGAGTAACAACATACAAAGGGGGGTGGAACCAGGTTGACCCCCTAGCCCATGGACTGATACATACTTCCCATGGAGGAGGATATCCAGCTGATTGGGGACAGATTAGAGGGAAATTGGGGAACTGAGGACATCAACACATTATTTGCTCATTAAATGTATCTAAATATGGATAATAAAAAAGAAAAAAAAATCCTTAATTTCCTTGATGAATATTTGCAATGAAAGAGTGATAGATTTCATGTATGTTTTCTTTTTTTTAGATCCAGTGTTTTCTTGACATACTGTATTTTTTTTTACTTTATTATGAATATGGGACACTGGAAAACTGTTGCTTTTGATGTATATATAAATCTTGTATTCTTTTCCTATATTGATCCTAGTTGATCCTGGTGATCCTTTGCTGTATTTGGTTTACTGGTATTTCCTATACATTTGTACATGTATATTGATAATAATATTAGCCTATAGTTTTTTTTCTTTTTGATGTCTTTGGCTAAATTTAGTGTCAGAATCATTCTGGATTCATCAAATAGACAAGAAAATGTTTCCTTTTTGCCTATGGATTTTCTACTTGTTGGCTTAGCTTGTTAAGGCTATATTATGATCTGAACATTTTCCTATATGTATTTTTTGAAACTGAATTATTAATGTAATAATAATAACACTAAAACTTGAATTTTGTAAAATTTTTCTTTATCACCAAATATTGCAATTATTTTTGACAACTTAAAGATATGAAATCTATTCTTAGCTTGCAAAACATATAAAAGTACACAGAGAACCACAGCCACTCTTTGGGCTATATTTTGCTTATACCTGTTCCAATCAACCCTCAAAATCAAGAGGAATAAAAAACAATTATGATTTTAAAACAGTTATTATTCAATATTCTGTTACTGAGCAATATATAATCTAGAAACTACTTTTCAAATTTCATCTTATAAAATAGCAATGTGATAAAACTCTACTTGTGGAATAAGTAGAGAATATGAGAGAAAATGAGTCAAAAGGTTCATATAATGATCATATTCTGGGTAAATTTGAATAAATACAATTTTAAGAGCAACAGAGTCAGGATGTGAAAAAGGACAGTTTTATCTTGTATGTAACAATCCCATCAATATGAACTAGGGAACTATAGCTCAGAGGGAGAGGATATATTTAGCATGAAGATGATTTTAGCTTAGCATTATTAAAAATAACTATAAATAAGCAATCTCCAGTCATCTGTCTGAGTTACAGATATTGAAGGAAAGAGCAATAACAAAATAAAACAAACCAGAGGAAATAAGGACTCAGACCATGATTAGGCAAATGAAAACATTCTCCCTACTATCACTAATATGTCACATTTGGAACTCAACCTATGAACTTCAGATGCCACAAAAATTCAGACCAATATAAGACATGTTCATGGTTACTTTAAAAGACTCACTGATATTACTTAATATAACCAACATGTCTTATTTATTAATAAAGTGAACCATTTGTAATAATAATATATAGCATTCTTGCTGCTTTAAATAATGTTATAATAAACATCATGGTGGTGTGTGTATGTGTATGTGTGAGTGTGTATATGGTATACTTGCATTTTACATGTTTAAAGGTTGTGCTTGTTTAAGAAACATGCTAAAGAGGAATGATTACTATGTGGGTCAGTGACTGGACACAATTCTAATATTGTTATATTATGAAAATTAAACATACTTTTGTGTAAAAGCTTTGGCTTTATAATTTGCTGCAAAGCCTGAAAAATTCATTTGCATATTATTTATACATTTGTTCTTTTAAACATTTACTTTATTAATCCTGATTTTCTCACAAAGTGAGAATAAGCACTTAGAATAAATACTAGGAAGGGTGGGGTAATGCTCAACTTTGATGTTCCCACAACATGCTTTAAAAGCTCTCTGTGAAGCTCTGTTACACTTCAAAGACAACAGCATCTATTGATACCCAACTGAGGCAGTCTGAAGTCAGCAGTAGAAGTTGCAAATTGCATATTAAAGGCTGTGATTTCTAATCACACACCACAGGGTTAGAAATGAAATGGAAAGAGGTCCTCTAATCCTGGGCCTCCCATTAAATAAGACTTTACCTAAATCTTTTAAAGCAAAAAGAAAGCAATCATCTAATTCTTAAAGAGTGCCAACTGCTGAGTGTTAAAGGTGATTTTTTTTTTTTTTGGTAACTCTGTTAGAAAGTTAATCTTAATGTTCAGGCTAAATAGTGCAATTTTACCTCTTTTTAGTTTTTCTCTGTATCTGACTTTTAGAAAATTATCATTCACATTCTTCATATCTCAAAAGTAATTATTAAACTGTCCTTTATTTCTCTTGCCTTTAAAAGTGAATGTATTGGGCTGGAGAGATGGCTCAGCGGTTAAGGCACTTGCCTCCAGTGCCTAAGACCTCCGGTTTAATTCCCAGTGCCTACATAAACCAGACCCACAAGGTGGTTGCCTGGTGCTCTGTCTCTCTCTCTCTCTCTCTCTCTCTCTCTGTCTCTCTCTCTCTCCTTGAAAAATGAATAAATAAAATATGTTTTAAAAATGAATGTATTACCTTTTTTATTTTCAGTTTGATATCTTGGAAGTGGTTTTTCCTTCACTTTAATAATTATATCAGTCATTGCACATATAGACTTTGTAGTTGAAAAAGGAGAAACCAAGAGACAGACCAGGAAGGCAGAGGGATCCAGGTATAGATCTTGCTAAACTAGCTGACATATTATGAAAATAGTATTACATACTCATCATAGGTGTGCTAAAAAGCTACAGGCTTTTATATGTGTTTTGTTTATTTCTGTTTTTCTGACATTATTTAAAAGCTCTAAGACATTTCTGGAAACATTTGTGGTTATATCATGTCATGTGCCAATTGGGATAGTTCTACTTTTCTACTTTTTCCTTTCCTATTAATATCCATTTTATTTTCTTTTTTTCTCTTGCCTTATGGCTAGGACAAAGTACTATATCAAAGCTCAGTTTAAAAAAAAAGACAATCTTGTTGCTTTATTTTAGGAAGACTGATTTCAATTCTTTTTCTTTTATCAGCATAATTCTATCTATAGGTTTGTTATATGTTGCTTATACTATGCTTAGGGATGTTCCTTCAACTACCAATTTTTCAGGGCTTTAATAATTAAGAGATATTAAACAATTTCAAAGGTATCTTCCAAATCTGTTGAGATTTTAATAGCATACCAGTGAGAGACTCCAGGAGAACCACCTGGACACCAAAATGGCAATAAGGAAGGAGTCTTTATTAGCCAGCTGGAGACTATACCCTGGACTCAGGTTCAGACCCAAGCTTATTTAAAGGTCCATATTTATACAAAAGAAATCATAAGATTTCATTTTACAACTTCCTAGCTCAGTGATAACAAACTTATAAAAGTAAGAGTTAATTTCACAAGACCCTCGTGACCCCTGACACACACAACCATGGCAACACCAAGCACGCAGCTAGTTACAGAAGCATAAGAGGGCATTAAGTGGTAGCTGGAAAATACTTAGTCTTGCATCACAGTTGGCTGACAGCAGACGACTTGCAAGTGACACCTGGCTCCCAAACATGTCCAATTTCCTTCAGATGCAAGAGGTCATACAGAGTCTCACAATGGAGTCTTTCTTGCCCATTGAGAGCTCTGCCACAAGATGATCAATTTATATCCTTGATTATATTTATATGGTATATTATATTTATTAATTTGCATATATTGGACCATTTTCATACCCCTGAGATAAACAACTTGGTCATTGTTGTAGTCAGCTCCACATTCCTGGGATAAACATTCAAACCAGGTAGGTTATGGAGAAAGAAATTTATTTAAAACTTACAGATCCAGGGGAAGTTCTATCAATGGTTGAAGAAGGTGCTTACTTCCATACATCCAAGCAAAAACATCCACAATAAGCAAACACGAACAAGCAAGCAAGCAAGAACCTCTAGAGCTCAAACTGTTCTCTTCAAATCTCTGGGCTTGAATCAGAGCTCTTCCCAGTGACACACACCTCCGGAAGGCTACTAGAAACTTAAGAAGGAAGTTTACCTTTAACTTAGGCTATGGGGGACAGACGATGAAATCACCATTGTCCATCTTATAATGGACTCACTGGCCTCCAATAAGTGTTTATTTCAATCATTTCCCATCCCCCAACTCAGCAGTGGATTCTGGATCCATATACACTTCAGGACCTGCTTCCATGCATCTTTCATGCTTCTAAGTCCAATATCATGTATGCAGCCAAACAGATATTGTTAATTCAGGGAGGATAGAAATCTTGACCTGAGCCTTCATAATTCTTTCTTTCAGTCATCTCCTATCAAGCGTTTGCATTCCTACCCATTCAGCCTTTCTTGGGTAGACATCATCCTGACACATTGTTTCAATGTAAAGCAGTTAGTTGGTCTACTCTTAGAGGCGTATTCTGCTTAAACAATAGCAGCTTTAGTAACCTAAAACCAGGCTATGTGTCCCATAACTTTAAATTGGCTTGGGTTTTTCCAACTTTAAATCATAAATACTATACCTTTCACCAAGCACACCAGTCTATTACTCGTAAATTCAACCTTGCTTAATTTTGCTGGGCATGGGCAGCAGAATGCAGCAAGCCTTTATGCTAGTAGTCCAATACCAACAAAGTTCTCTGCTATCTTTCCTTCCATGTGAAAAATTCATAAGACAATACAATACTCTGTGTTTAGCATTTTCAAAATCTCACAAGAATATACAATAAAATTTGGCTCATCACACTGTATGCTTCTTCAGCCTCAAGGACTAGTAGTCCAATACCAACAAAGTTCTCTGCTATCTTTCCTTCCATGTGAAAAATTCATAAGACAATACAATACTCTGTGTTTAGCATTTTCAAAATCTCACAAGAATATACAATAAAATTTGGCTCATCACACTGTATGCTTCTTCAGCCTCAAGGACCAAGTCTTACCACATTCTTCCAACAAACAAATTCTAAAAGACCAAAATCCATATGATCAGATTCATCTCAGTAACTGATCCACTCTTGGTAACAAATTTTACTGTAGTCAACTCTACACTGCTTGTATGAACATTCAACCAGACACAGTTCATGATGAAAGGGATTTATTTAAAGCTTACAGATCAGGGAAAACTCCATTAGTGGTGAAAGAAGCTCTTTACTTCCATACATCCAAGCAGAGAGAAACAACTGTAGCAAGCAAACACAAACAAGCAAGCACAAACCTCCAGAGCTCAAACTGATCTCTATACATGTTTGGGCTGGCATCAGATCAATCTCCAGTGACATGCCCCCTCCAGTTTTTTGCTGGAGATTTAAACAGGAAGTTTATTTAACCTTAATTTAAAATATCTGAGCTTATGGAGGAACATATATTCAAACCATCACAGCCATAGAGAATTTTTTAAATGTCCTATTTAAATTGATTAGAAAATGTATTAGTGAGAAGTTTTGCTATATTTATAAGAGGTATCAACTTGTTTTGCATATATCTAAATTTGCTATCAGAGTGACTTCATAGAATGAATTTGGTAATTTCCCTTTATTTTCTATTTTGTGGAGTATTTATAGGAACTTCATGGTTAGTTTTACAAAGATCAGAATTTAGCAATGAACATTCAAGGCTGAGACTTTTTCTTTTCTTTTTGTCACTCTTCTTTTTGTTAAGTTCTTTTCTGAGGCTTCAATCTCATTGTTGATTATAGTTCTGTTTTATTTCTTTATATTTTCATGATTTAATTTTGGCACATAACATATGACTAGAAATTTATCAATTTTTGAGAGCTCCCAAATGTATTAGAATATATACTTCTATATTATTCTGTAATGATCTTCTAATTTTCACTAATATCTGTCATGATGTCACACTTTTCAGTTTTTATTTTATTAATTTTGGTCCTCTCTCTTTTTTTGATTAATTTGATTAAAAGGATGCCAATTTTCTTTTCAATGAACAAACTCTGTGTTTTATTGAATATTTGTATTGTTCTTTTAATATCCACTGCATTAATTTCTTCCATCATCTTTCCTATTTCTTTACTTCTATTAACTTGTGGTTTGACTTTTTAAATAATACCTTGATATAATTTGTTCATTTATTTTTAATCCCTCTGATCATTGGTGTAGGCACTCATAATTTTAAAGTTAAGATTACCTCTTAGTGTTGCTTTTGCTGTATCCCAAGTATTCTGATATGTTGCGTTTTCATTTTCATTTGATGGTAGTGATTTTTAAAATTTCCTCACATCATATCATCAGACTGCAATGGTTGTTAAGTCATGAAAAGTTCAATTCCCATAAGCTTGTGTAGTTTGTATAGTTTCTTCTGCTACTGAGTTATACTTTTAGTCCATTATACTTTGATAATATATAAGTACATATTTTCATTGTATTGTATTTGTTAAGATTTTCTTTAGGCTTGAAAGGCATTCTATTTTGGAGTATATTTCATAAAATTCTCAGAGGAATATGTGTGTATGTCATAGTCTGTCACACACCGCTGGGATGAATCTCCAAACTAGGCACAATTTTGGGGAGAAAAGAATTTATTGAAGAACAGACCCAGGGGAAGTTAAGGAAAAAAGGCTGGCCCCCTTTTATAGAAGCAAGCAGAGAGAGATACAGCACCTCCAGAGGCATGCAAGAAAGCACACTCCCAACTAGCAAAACAAGAGGAACTCCAGGCTTGAGCTCAGACTGCTTTTTTCATATGTATAGCTAGAATTCTAGACCCACCTCAGAAACACCTTAGGGCTGAACCCTAGGATCTGGCCAAGGTGACACACCTCCTCCAGCCAGAATTGGCTGGAGACAATTTACAATTAGAACAAACTTTTGAATCTATTGGGGGACATTATTTAAACTATCACAGTGTAATTGTTGTTGGATGAATATTCTGTGAATGTCTGTTTAGTCCATTTCAGCTGTGATAGTCTAGCCCTAAAGTTTTCCATTGATTCTTTTTCTTAATAGCACTATCTACTGATTTGAATGTGATATTGAACTTTTATACCACTATTATAGTGGGACCTTCATGTCCCCTTATGTCCAATATCCTTTGATTTAAAAACTCAAGTGCATCAATATTTCTTATATAAGTATTTACTTTTGTTAGATCTTGTGTTGTTCCTTTATTAACATGAAGTGACCTTTATCTTTTCTGATTAGTTATAGTTTGATGTATAGTTTGCCAGACATAGGAATGGCTTTCCCTCCTTATTTTTGCACTCTTCTTGCTTTTACCTAGAGTTGTGATCACTTGCATTTCAGTTAATACTTGGAGGTATTTGCTGATTCATATAGTTCTGCTGCTTATTTTCTTAGTTGGTTGAAATAGTGTTTGTTCTTGCTATTCTCCATTATTTAAGAGCTTTATGTGTTGCTGAGTTGACCAGGTATAAGTCTTTCCTAGTTAACTTTATTCCTCTTGTGCAACTTATTATTTCCCAAACAAGCAAGTTTCTGGATGCATTTCATCCTACTACAATGCTTCCTTCTGCAACTTTGCCTTAGTGGGCATGAATATGTTTAAATTTGTGTTTGTTGTAGCATATCTTATTTTTCTCCATCAATTCTAAAACATGTTTCTGGTTATAGTTATCTTGATTGATAATTATTTTTCTCAGGACTTATATTATTGCATGATTTTTTTTTAGCTTTTAAGGTTTCTTCTTATAAATTTACTGTTATTATCATGTTTTTTTTAAGTAAGTTGTCATTTTTCACTTGCCGCTTTTAATCTTATTTCTTTGACCTGCGGTCTTACCATATTAACGATAATGTGATATAGATAGGCCTTTTAATGGTAATTTCTCCTAAATATTTTAAATGTTTCTAATACTGGAAAGTTTATGCTATGGTAACATTGAATAACTTTTCTATGTCTTTAATTTGCCTCTCAGCTGCTTTAGCAATAAAAACAAAATTCTTAGCCTTGGTTCTTGATCATGTGTCAGAATTCTTCGATTTTGTAGCCATGCATAGGTTCTTTTGCTTTATATTACTGGATGAATCTACTATTTTCCAAGCTTTGTTTTCAATCACTGATTTTTGTTCTTACCAATGACATTTTTCAGAGACTAGAAAAAAACAATTCTAAGGAAATAGTTGGAAACACAAATGACCATCAATTTATAAAGTATTCCTCAGTAAGAATGAACACTGGCAGAGGTACCAAAATACCTGAACCTCAAACTGTGTAAGTCTCTGTGACAAACCAAGCTTGGAACAGGCATAGAAACTCAGATGCACATTAATGGAATATAGTTAGGACCCAGAAATAGATTTTCACAGAATGGATAAATGTTTAAAAACCACTAGAAAAAAAAGACAGTGTACTCAATTAATGGTTTTGGAAAACAAGCTATACACCTTTAGAAGAATTAAATTAGATCCCTATCTCTCAAAAATTGATTCAGACCAGATCAAAGACATTAATTTGACACCTGAATCACTTAGACTGGTCAAGGGAAAGATGTCAAGATATATGTATAGCCATAATTGTTTTACTAGAATCTTAATTGCACAGTTACAACATAAAATTATAAAGTTTTTGCACACTAGAGGAAACTATCATTTTAATTAATAGACAGTCTATAGAATGGGGAAAATATTTGCCAACTTTCCTCCTGATTGGGGAATAATATTTATAATATTATATGAAACTGTAATAATTAAACAACAAAAAGAACTTACCAATTGGTAAATAAGCATAAACTAAGCAGAGAGTTCTCAAAAGAAGAAGCACAAATTGTCAAAAATATTTTGTTTTTATATTACGCCTTTAATCCCAGCACATGACAGGCTTAGAGGTAGGATGATGTCTGTGAATTCAAGGCTACCCTCAAGCTACAGACTGAATTCCAGGTTAGCCTGGATAGAATGAGACCATACCTTAAAAAACAATTATATATTTACATAATTTTTAAAGTTTTTTTTAAAATTTTTTAAAATATATATTTATTGTCCATAATGAGTTACATTACTTAGTGGGCAAACAATGTGTTGTTATCCCGAATTCCCCAATTCCCCCTCTCCCCATCCCTGATCAGTTGGATATCCTCCTCGGTGGGCTGTCTGTATTAGTCCTTGTGGCAAGGGATCCTGTATATCTTAGTACTCATCCCGGTCTTCCTGGCCCAAGTGTGTTGTTACTGATGGGTGCCATGCCTCCGGACAGTCTCCCCCACCACGGCTCTCACAATCTTTCCGCCCCCTCTTCCGCTCAGTTCCCTGAGTCGTGGTGGGTGAGTAATAAGG
>PVHP010002823.1:0-62117 GCA_004024765.1 Zapus hudsonius | reverse complement strand
GGGTGCTTGTGTCGAAAATCCTTGGTTTCTGTCTCATTGGCCTATCCTGTGTTGATTGAATGGCTGTGGTTATAGGTCCCTTGTTCATCTGTCATTGTCTGCTGGGTTCCCTATGGATCCTCCCAGATATGACTGTGGTGGCTCCTCTCTTGCCAGGATCTCAGCCATCGGCCTACGGTTGGTTGGTTGGGTTAGATAGGCCACAGCTCTCTCGTTGCATCCTGAAAAACACAAACACATTTGGCTTATCTAGAGTTGGTTGAATGGCTGTGGCTATGGGTCCCTTGTTCATCCCGTCCTTCTTTGCAGGGTTCCATATGGATCTTCCACAATATGACTGTGGTGGCTCATCTCTTGCCATGATCTCATCTTTTTGCCTGCTGTCGGGTGGTAGGGTTATACGGGCCACAGCTCACTCGCTATATCCTGAAAAATACAAACACAATCTCCATCGGAGAGTGAGAACAGTATAGGTTAACAAATATACACCATTCTGGATTATCTAGTTTCTATTTTTAGTAGCCTCCCTGTCAGATGTTCGCATAGTGCCTCTTTTCTTGGGAGCCCAAGAGTATGGGATCCCATGCATATTGTCCTAAATCCCCATTTCCAAACAAGGGTTCCCCCTCACTGAGTGAAATATTTGGCCAGATTTAATGGCTGTTGATTGTCTCCCCTAGGTCCAGGTTCAATCTTAGCCATCAGTGAAATGCAAATTAGAACTACTTACTTCAGTCAAAATGGCTATCATCAAGTATACAGCCAATTCTGGAGATGAGGTGGAAAAGGAAGATCCCTCATCCATTGTTAGAAAGAGTGAAACCTGGTGCAGCATGTGTAAAATTCACTCTGAAAATACGACTACCATATGACCCATCTCTACCACTCCAAAACATATATCAAAAGGCACTATATTCCACCATGTTTATTGCTGTTCTATTAAAAATAGCTAGGAAATAGTTTCTGCCTAAATGATACAGGAATTTTGAGTTTCTGGTTCACCAATGCACCAATAATTTGGGATGTCCCAGGATCCTTGTCCTATGAATTTGAACAATGAATTCCACAGACCAGAGTATAAGATTTGAAAGATTTTTATTATAGCTTAATGCTTAGGAATACAAAGAGAAGGAGGGGGTAAGCCTAGAATATAAGAGAAGAAAGCAAGGAGGTTATCTTACCCGAAGAGGCAAGAGGAGGTTTGAGAAGCTCACCTTAAGAAACATCTGTTTTTTGTTTGTTTTTCTAATGGGGAGTGGCTATGTGAGGAAGGCCAGGTCTCTAGGTTACTATGGACAATGAACAGACTTTTACAGATTTTCCAGTAATCTTAGGATTACTGGAGGTAATCATAAAGTAAGGCCAGGTCTGTAGGTTACTATGGACAATGAGCAGATTTTACAGATTTTCCAGTAATTTTAGGATTACAGAAGGATCATGAATATCAAGACCACTTTGTGTCTGGAATTTTGCATTGTAAGCCGTCCTACCCTTCCTTTGGCTCTTACAATCTTTCCACCACCTTTTCCTCGGTATACCCTGAGCCTCGGGAAGTGTGATAGAGATGCCCCAGTGCTAAACACTCACTCCACTGTCATCTCTTCTCAGCACAATGTTGTCTTTTGAGTTATACCAGTTTTCACCATCATTTGAAAAAGAGAAGCTTCTCTAGCCAAAAGTGAGAGTAGCATTATTATATGGGTATGCTCATTTTTTTAAAAAGTGCTTATAAGGCAGTTTTTTGGGCATAATATATGCATTTAGCCAGATAACAGCAGGCATAACGCCCCTAGGGATCATGACCTCCCCCACCATAGGCTTTTGACTAGGTCTTCATTACCAGGCATGTATTCCCTTCTTTGGAACAGGCCTCCGGTCCAATTAGAGAGCATTTGGTTTCACCCACAATAGATTTGCCATTACTGCACCAATTGGTATATTTGGCCTGGCTGATCAATCTTAAGGTTTGCAAGGTTCACTGCTATTCACCACCATGGATGACTCTCTCTCCCATAGGGCTTTTACCAGCTTTCTGTCAGCTGGTTATCAGGGAGGAGGTTTCCAGCTCAGTTCCACCTTGAATTCTCTGTGACCCACAGCCTAAGGTCGTGTGATCTTTAGCAATAGGGCCTTACCATGTTTTTCTGGTGGGCAACCAAGAGCCTTGGCAATGGCCTGTAGTCAAGGAATAAAAACCAATTCACTTTTGGGGTTCTGTTACCCTGATAGCCTAGCCAATTTCGATCATAAATGTATAGCAACAGAAAATGCAAAGTGGAATGAAAATGTGTTACATATATACCATGGGATTTTTCAGTCATAAATAAAAATTAAATTGTGAAAATTTCAGGAAAATGGCTGTTCCTTGAAAATATGTTGCTTAGTAAACCAGGCACAGAATGAAAAATACCAAACAATTTCTCTCTTATGTGCATCCTAACTTCTCATTTTAAAATATGTATATCTATATGAGAATAAATGTGGGTAGAGGTCATGAAACTAGAAAGTATCCCTTACAAGTTTGGAAGAGGAGAGTTTTATGTAAGGGCAGGATTGTATTGAAGGTAAAATGATATAACCAGGGTGATGGGGTAGAGAATTAGGAGCAGGAAGTGATCAACCATAATTGTGTAAAAATGCCAACCAACACCTGTTACTTTTTGTGCTAGTTTATAAACAAATAAATTTTTAAAATAAATATAAGTATATATAAATGCTTTATACCTTAATGAAGTAAAAAGTTCTGTTTTTCAGAAACTTTTCATTCACTTTCACTGGAAGTTAATTTTATATGGAGCTATATGTGAAAGAAACTCTACATTAGAAAACAACAGAAACAACTTCGTTTCAGACAGCGTGCTCTGGTAGATAAAACACTGTTCAGAACCCAAACACTTCCATCCTTGTAACCTCATGATAGGTGGTTTTGGAGACATGTCTTAATCTTCCTAAGTTTAGTTTATGAATCATGTATCTTCAAGTGTTTTGCTTAACAACGAATGAGCTGATGTATATAATGTTTCACACAAACACCAGATTATCACCAGATTGTAATGTGCTGTTCTCACAAACTTACATTTACAGGATGAATTCTGATGGTGATGGGGCTTATCTGACAGATCTCAATTTCTCGGTTTTGTCGGTGTGCAAGAAACCCTACTCGTGTCAGACTTCATCACACTTCTTTCCCTCTCCTCTGAGAATGTGATTGAATTCCCCATCTCACACATGACTCTAATAGACTCAAAATTCTACCTAGTCTCCACTAGTGCATTTATTTATGAGAACTTGCAATATATTTTTCCTAAAAGAAGAAAATATTTGTTTTTGTAACACATTTAGCCTTGATACTGTCATTTTTCATTCGAAAACACAATTCAAGGTAAGAGCACTTTGCTCCACCTTTAAAATGCAAAAGATGGATTGTTAATGAGCAAACAGCAGTGTTTTAACCTGTGAGGAGTGCTATCAGGAAGCAGGCCCTTTCATGTCTGAGAAATTGCTTTTCCATTTTAATACAGATTATAGAAGAAATAGGGAAAAGCAATTCTAAAGTCGATCTCAGTGTTCTAACTCAGGGAGTCAGGTCTCACCTTGCACAGCCTTTAGCTACTTCATTTCTCATCCAGATTTGAGTCTCAGGTTAACAAAGATGATAATTATTCCTTCATAGGAAGCATTTCTACCCACTGCTACAAATAATTCTCTGAGAATTAGATCTAGCAGTCTACTGCCATCCCTCAAAAACCAAACATAAAATTGAATTGATTTAAGAGAAGTCTGGCTTCACTGAAGTCTGAGAAACATTGCATGGCTATCATTCCTCTCAGCAAATTGCACAGTACAACTTGGATGTGTTGGGAAGTGGTGTTTCTAGAGAACAGTAATTAGGGTAGAATGGGTTGGAGAACCTACTGGAAAGCTATGATGAAAGGTTAGTGAGCCTTGTGGCTTTAGGAGAAAAATGCCAAACAGTGCTAATGATGTCTGGAAATTAGATTAACATTGTCAGTATGTGGTCCAGAAGGAGAAAGTAGCCAATGAAAACATTGGTACTAGGAGTATAATGCTGGGCATTTAGTTAAAAGATATATTCAGAAAAGATCAGATCATTCAGCGCATTCCCCTTCTCCCAGTAGTCTTATTAGTCACAGTAAAGAATAATAATATAAAGAATAATAATAATATTCAGCGCATTGCTGGAGAGATGGCTCAGCGGTTAAGGCACTTGCCTCCAGTGCCTAAGGCCCTGGGTTCAATTCCCCAGGACCCACATAAGCCAGACCCACAAGGTGGTGACCCTGGTTCTCTCTCTCTCTCTCTCTCTCTCTCTTTCTCTCTCTCTCTCTCTCTCTCTCTCTCTCTCTGTTTGAAAATGAATAAATAAAATATTAAAAAGAATAATATATATATTATATGACTCATATATATATATATATATGACTCATCTCTCTTTTGAATGAGAATACAGAATAAATTCCTTATTATTATATTCTACAGTTTAAATGCAATGCATTTTAATCTAAGGTAAATCAGTGGGAATCAGTTATAAAAAGAGATTTGAGAAGATTCTAGGAAAGAAAGATGGAAGGGATGAAGGAAGAGGGGAGAATTCAGTGAAGAGGTGCTGTGCTTTCTTGAAAACGAAGGCTAAGTATTTTTAAGTACGTTCAGTAATCATTTCCAAATATGTCAATTTTTTTCCTGTAATAATTTGACATTTGGAGAATCTTAAGAACTTAACACAGTGTTCTTTATGCATATTTTCTTATCTGCTCTTGTATTCTGCATCAGGCAGGCTGAGATATTTGAAAAGAGATAATACAGGAAATGATTAGACCTGCTTTGTGCTCCTGGTGAGTGAATGACCTTTCTAGTTTTCTAGTTTTCATTAGGAAGGTTGTGTACTAATACTGGCTGCGAAGATTTCTTCCATGAAGTCTTTTGCCTCTGCTTGTTCAGCCCCTCTCCACTTTGCTCATGTGTGCACTATGTCTGTGCTCTTGATTCCATTCTGTATTGGCTGTTTGGAACTCCAAACCATTCTGATCACTTAATCTCTTCCTCATTTCCCATGAATAAAATACAAATTATTGATTCATTTCATTTTGAAACCTTCATAAAGTTAATTATTTCTGAGGATAATAGTATAATAGTCTGAAAATCCACATCAGTTACATTAGCATGAGGTAGAATACACTACCTTAAGTGGAGTAATAAACTTTTTATCAGCAAAGTGTAATTCCAGACCCTGTCATTGCTTAAACCTTTTGGAAAACACAAACAAATATTCCTTGCTTACAAATAAGAAAGACTATTGGTTTGATACATATTTTACTTCTTAATACTTACTAGCAATACTGCAAAGTCTATTTGATGAAATACACAAAACACCCAAGAAACAGAAAAAAAAGCTGAAATGTAATCAAAAGACAGGTGTTATATAGGATGTCTTAAAAAGAAAGATGTCAATATTGAGTGAGTTTATGGTTTCAACATAACCTCAAGTAGCAACATGTTTCTGTTTTCATTTTTGGAAATAATCATGCTCCTTCAAAAGTTAAAATGGGAATAACATAAATACCAAGAAATGACAGAATTGAAAACCAGAGATTGTCATAGATCTACCATGTATTTAAACAATTATAGAGGCTGGAGAGATTGCCCAGCGGTTAGGGAACTTGGCTGCAAAGTGTAATGTCCCATCCATGTTTGATTTCCCAATGCTTACATAAAGCCAGATGCACAAAGTGGCACATGGGTCTGGAATTTGCAGTGACTGGAGGCCCTGGCACACTCAGTTCTCTCTCTCTTTTTCTTTCTTTCTCTCTCTCTCTGTGTCTGCCTGTCTCTCACTTTCTCTCTGCTTGCAAATAAACATAAAATATTTTTAAAAAACAATCACAGGGTTACAAGCAATAAGACATTAAGGTTAGGAACTTTCCAGAACTCTGAGTGAAAGGCAGAGGAGCAATAGCTGCCAGAACTGTTCACAGGTATTTGCTTCTTTCTAACATCTCAGTGGCCTCACTGACTATGGACAATGCTGAAAGAAGCCACTTACTATAATATTTTGGATAGTAATGTCACCCAGGAAGAATTGAAGAGAGGCTTATCATGGAGTTGAAGTACTGCCCTGATGAGAATTCAAATGGAGAAAAGTTTAAACAGATTTCTGAAGCTTACTAAGTTCTCTTACATTCTAAGAAAAGAAAATTATATGACACGGGAAAGGCTGGATCAAGTGGTTTTGGCTTCCCCACAGACATTTTTGTTTTTATTCTTATTTTTTTTTGAGGAGGAGGAACAATGCAGAGAGGAAGGAGAGGTAAGCCTGTCATGCAGCAGTGCAGTAGATCTGGACGTTTTAAATAATGTTGAAATAAGAAAAACTGGCTCCGATCAAGAATATGATCCTTGACCAATGGGAAGACCCAGGTGGTGAGAAAGCTTCGGTCAAGTGCGCTCCCTAGAGCTGAGGTACCTGATGCAATAAAGGCTTGTCAGATAGGACAGGATAGGTCAGCACATTGAGTCTGTGTACCTGGAATGCCAGCGTCATAGAGAACAGATAGACTTAAAGACACAGGTAAAAGCTTCAATGGAAGGAAGATGGTTTGGGGAAAGATTTTAGAAGTTCATATGGACAAAGACATGGGGAATGGACTGAAGATTACATTCCTAGGTGAAGGAAACCAAGAATGAGGACTGATGCTGGGAGATGTTATTGTGTCTAATCAGAAGGACATTCTGTTTAAACTTGAGGAAGAGACCTTTTCATGCTTATGGACAAACAGGTGGTTGAAGGGTTGTGGGAAGTTCACATGCCAATATCTGCTGTTGATACTCATAGCCTTGACCTCTCACCCAGCTCAGATGGGCAAGTATGGGGATATCAAACCTGTGCTAAATGAAAGCATGGTAATATATCATGGACATATGAAAAGGGATGCTTAATCATCAAGGTTAATAAACCTTCCCCAAAATTATTTTCATTTCCTGATAAATTCTATGCTTATAAGACTCCTTCCTAAGATGAAGGTAGGAGAAGAGATTGCGGAGGTAGATCAGACAGAGCTAGTGGGCTTTGATCCAGACCAGGAAAGAGGGCACCATCACAATGGAGAAGCCCGTGAGGATAACAGTACCATCCAGAGGTGCTTCCGTGAAGACCTCTTCATGGAGCGTGTCTATCACTCATTGCTGCCAGTCCCTGTACAGTCCTGAGTGAGGGAAGGACTGTGGTTATGTATGGTGGTGACTGGGAGAACCACTGTAATCATAATATGCTTACTACATGCTAATGGTTTTGTGTTACTATCCAACTGTAGCAGAGTGTTATAAAGTGAAGAATAAACACAAATACCAAAGCTCTGACTTTTACCTTGTATGTATAATGACATCAGAATGTAAGGTACATTTAATATCTATAAAACCTACTTTGTTAAAAAGGTCCCTTTGCATCTTTTAGGGCATTCCCTATAAGTAAATCAAGCGAGTGTACAGATAGGCTGAGAGAGAAATGCTAGCTGTATGAATTAAGTCCTTTGCATGATCCTTCATTGTTAAGCTATGGAATGAAAACTGCATTTAACAAACAGGTAATCAGAAAAAGAAAAAAATGTTGAGAAGTGTTGGTCTGCTTAGTCATTTGTATTAAGTAGACTCACTGTGATGCTTCTGCATCCAATTGCTTCATACATTGCTCAGAAGTGGCATACATACATAAATTTGTCTCTGCTACTAGTGAGAGAAATGATACCTTTCAAAAGAATTTATCAGACTATGACAAGAGGTATTGCACTGCTAAAATTTAACTCCCTCCTGAGCCATCTTTAAAATGTATATCCATATATGTATGTACATCCAAATCTATGTTGTGTAATGCAGGTTACATTATTTTTCCCTTCTATTCAGACCACTATAAGCCCCTTGTCTAGTGACTTCCAGAACCAGGTAAGTAAGAAATTAATGTGATGAGACCTGTATGTGGAGAAATAATTTGCATAAATAATCCAAGAAGATGTACAACATGTTCCATAGACATGTTACAGGTTTACAGTCCATTTGATTTAGGCCCTAAAGTAATTGTAATTGAATGTTGGAAGTACAGCAAATTATGAACAGAATTAATTATATGCTTAAAGTGACATGTTCACATGCTGAAATCTGGATATCAGAATTTCAGCATTTGTTAAAATGTATGAATGTCTCCTTAATATACTGATTACAAAGCAAAAAAATAACTAGATTTTATGGATTTCTCATGTGGAGAGATAGGCAGCAAAAGAACAGAGCAGAACTGACAGGATTAGATCCAAGGGCATTTAGCAACCGAGGTTTTGAGAAGCTTCATATATAATTTGTGAAGAAATAAGTTGACTCAATGCATGGAGTTAAGAACACCGAGGATCTGCCTAAACAAAGTCAAAACACCTACTTCATCTTTTACCAAAATTAATTCCTTAGCAATTAAAGATGCAAATGTGCAATATAAAAACATACACATGGCGAAAAAATGCTTTTCTATCCCCAAGGAAGAAATTAAATTTTGACTAAAATATACAGGACCCATTAACAAGCATATATTCAAGTAATTTTTAAAAATAACATCTTGAGTATCTGAAAATTAAAAATCTAAAGAAAACCAAACCAACAACAACTAAAAAAAAAAAAAAAAAAAAACCACGTACAGGGCTGGGAAGATTGCTCAGTGGTTAAAGCACTAGCCTGCAAAGCCTGACAACCCGAGTTCCATAACCCTGGAAAGACAGTTGCACAAAGTGAAACATGCATCTGGAGTCAGTTTACAGTGACCTGAGCCTGTAATACTCCTGATTTGACTCCTGCATACCCATTCTCTCTGTCTCCTATCTCTCTCTGCTTGAAAATAAATAAATAAAAATAGCAAAAGTAAAGCCCTTGTATAAAAATATAAAATAACATGTTGTATTCTCAGGTCATACTACCTACAGGGGTATAATTTCTGACAGACGATAGACAGATGACAGATCACTCCACACTCCCAGTCTATCCTGGAGTCTGCTGGCCATATCTGCACACTACATCCAAGCTCTCCCCTGCTACCCTCCCTGGCTGAGCAGAGCATGAATGAGCATCATTCATGCTCTGGCTGGATGGCTGCATTCACACTCGTCTGCTTTCACCTTGCTCTATAGCCATGGCAACTAGAACAATTCTTTGACAGTTATGTAGGGTTATTTCCTTCTTTTTGTCCAATTACTCAGAGCCTTCTAATTCAGTGAGAAAGAGATACAAAGTCCTTCAGGTTGCATGTTTTTTGGCTTCTAATTACCTGACCAGCTTCCACTGCCCTTGCTTTCTGCCCAATTCTTCCCAAACAGTGGATAAACAGTTAGAAAGTCACACTGCACACTTGCTATTTCTACAAAATGCCAGAACCTTTCTACCCTGAGAAGTTTTCAGTGGTTCATCTTGCTGCTTGGAACTTGGCTCTCCCAGAAATCAGTTTGATCCACTTTGTTCCTCACAAGTTATTGTCAAAAATATCACTCTGATTTTTTTTGCAAAATCTTACACCATTTTTCAAAGGAAAACATCACCATCTGACTTATAATGTATTATATATACAATTATATGTCAATTAATGCACATATGTGATTTTGCCTGAGCATTTGATTGTATATTCCCATAAATTTGATATTTTGTATTTACAGATCTTCAATTAATATTTGTTTAATGAATAAAATGTATTTATACTCTTAACCATAAAAGTTCCAATAAGGTATTATTTTTTCAAATCAGAAACAAACTAGAAGTAGTTAACATACTCTCGCCAAAGAAGCATTTATAAATTCATGGTGGGAGTATGCAATGGTACAAACTGCAGGGAAGAGTATTTGGCAATATCTGATTAAACAAATGGCATATGGCTTTTGATGTAGCCAGTCCACGAGCATTTGCCTACGTACTAAATGCCCTACCTTCAAGTGTTTCACTGTTGTTAAAGTAAAATAATAGAAGGAAAAAAAGCAATATTAACAAAGAACAGATTGGATCGATTATAGTACATTAACTCAATGGGGTATTATTCAATGGACAAAATAATGAGTAGTTTTTATGCAGTGATTTGGAAAGCTTTACAAAGAATCTTGTTCTATTTAAGAGGAAAGCTGAAGGGTAGTGTGTGCATTCATCCAGCAATTATGTAATAAGGGAAAACTAAACAAATGTATGTTTGCATTTGCTTATCTACATATAGAGAAACTTTAGAAGGGTAAAGGCAAAATTAATTCGTGTTTATAGGATGGAGGAGGCACAGAAAGCAGGAAAGGAAGACAAAAGATGAGAGACCCTCTTTCGTTAAGTTTATGAACAGTGGAAGAGATGACTATTGAAAACAGAGGTCAAACACAATTAGAAAGTCTCAAGCTTTCAAATTCGGCCAAATTTTCCACTTAGTGAGGAGGAGCCCTTGTCTGGAACTTGGGATTCAGGGCGATAGGCACCAGATCCCATACTCTTGGGCTCCCAAGACAAGATGCACTATGGGAGCGATTGACGGGGAGGCTACTAAAAATAGAATCTATGTAGTCCAGAATTGTGTATATTTGTTAACCTAGACTGATCTCATTCTCTGATGGAGATTATGTTTGTATTTTTCAGGATGCAGTAAGAGAGCTGGGGGCCATCTAACCCTACCAACGGACCGTAGGCTGACAGCTGAGATCCTGGCAAGAGATGAGCCACCACAGTCATACTGTGGAGGATCCATAGGGAACCCCGCAGAGAATGTCGGAATGAACAAGGGACCCACAGCCACAGCCATTCAATCAACACAGGATAAGCCAGTGAGACAGAAACCAATGATTTTTGACACAAAGACCCCTAAGCTCACAACAATAAAGCAGCCTTAATACTCATCCACCACAACTCAGGGAACTGTTCGGAAGAGGGGGCAGAAAGACTGTGAGAGCCATGGTGGAGGAGACTATCCAGAGGCATGGCACCCCTCAATAACAACATACTAGGGCCAGGAGAAACTGGATGAATACTAGGCTATCCATGGCCCCCTGCCACAAGGACTGATCCAGACGACCCACGGAGGAGGATACCCAACTGGTTGGGGATGAGGGAGGGGGAGCATCGGGGAATTGGGGATAACAACTCATTGTTTGCCCACTAAATAATGTAACTCATTATGGACAATTAAAAAAAAGAAAGTCTCACAAGGTTCTGCATAAATGAAGTACATGAGGGGTACAGCTGTAAACACTCACCTCTCAAAGAGTGAAATAAGCAAGCAAAAAAAAGTTTTCCTCAGAACTTGAAACTTTGTAAACTTTTGAGAATAGATTGCTTCAAGTCAGTATGTAAATGGGAGAAATCAGCCATACGGATCAACACCCACCTAAGTAATTGTTGCTTTTGAAATGAGTGGTCCTTATCAAATATGAGGGCGTAGTTTCTAGCAAAATATGACTAGATTAGCATGTTTAAACTGTCACTAAGACAATGCTATCAATAAGTGAAAGGGAAAAATACTGTCTACTGAAGGTAGATGATGGATTAAAAACAGAGAAATGCAAGAGACTGAAAGAGAAGATAGCAAAAATGTCTAATTAGCATAAATATGAGTTTGGGCTTCAGAGACTGCTCAGTGTTTAAAGGTGCTTGCATGTAAAGCCTGATGGTCCTGATTCAGTTTTCCAGTACCCACAAAAATCCAGATGCGAAAAGTGGCACATGCACCTGAAGTTCATTTGCATTGGCAGGAGGCCCTGGCATTCCCATATTAGTCTTCTCTCTCATTCACTTTATTTTTCTATTTGCAAATGAATAAAAAGATTTTCAAAAAGAATATATGTATGTACATATATGTACATATGTATGAATGCATATATGTATGTACAAATGCATGCATGCATGTATGTATGTATGCATGTGTGCACATATCCTTGAACTTTTTATTGCATAAATCTAGTCTTGATTTGTTCCAGTTAAGGGGTCTGACCAAAACTCCAAGCTTGTGAAACTGGAGGTGAGGGTTTAATAAATCACTGGAGTAATACCAGGGATACTGTCTTGCTTTGTAGCAGCATTCCTTATGCCCATTTGGACTGTTATGCTCTTCTCAGTACAAAGATAACTGAAGATCAGAGTGGGAAGGAGCAAGTGGCTGAGTTCATCAGAATGTAGCCATTTTTAAAATACACTAAGGATGAAATGTGGACTTAAAATTCAGTTGTTTGATTACCTACATGACTTAGCCATTCAAAACTTAAGCAAACAAATAACCAAAGAGATTTTCTCCTCTTCTGATAATACAAGTATGAGATGAACTGTTGATTAAAAGCACTTATATACAAGCAGGAAAAGTTGAATTTTATCCTCAATTTCTATGCAAATAAAAACTGACAAGAGCCTCCATGTATTTTCCTGTTAATCACCACTCATGCAAAGAGAATATTTCATTAGAAAAACTCAGCACCTCCTACACAGCATCACATTTTTCAAGGTCTGGCTATGGTGACTAATACATTTCTTTTAAGTGTGGAATTAAGACCACAGATAATGTACAAGATCACATTTCTAGAAGTTCCAAATCCCAATTATACAAATGATTTTCTTTGGAAGTTTTCACCCTATTTTTCTTAAACCATTGCTTTTTCGATTATTGCACATGATGGAAGATTTTCTTTTTACCAATTTTCCTGGACTCATTGCTTTAATACTAACATTTGCTTTAGCCATAACTTTCCCAAAGCAAGGAGAAAAGACAAAACTACTCAGTTTCAAAGTTCCTTCCTAACTGCTTAGCAAGTGTCTTTCTTCTCTTGACCTCAATTGCACTAGTTACATCTTGAGGGCAACTCCAGGGGAGGAACTCAGCTGTAAGCCACAGATAGAAAATGCATTTTGGTGGCTAGGGAGGAGTGTCTCAGTCTGAAAAAGGGGACCTTGAAGGGACATGATCACATGCTACTTGACTGCTCGCTTCTCCTTCAATGTGGTGTTCCTGATTTCCTGACTAGATTTTATCTGTTTCTTTGCAGAGAGCCATAAACTTTATGAATCCACATCTCTCAAGTTGAGTCAACTCCTATGAGCTAATGATGTACTTTTTGGAAGGATGTCTGTGAGGCATTAGATTTGTCATATGCTTTGAGTTGTTTTCCATAATTCTTCCAGTTATTGATATATTAAAAATAGTTAATCAGCTATTCTGAGATTTACTAGTATGCCTTCATTATGCAATCAAAAATTATCAATGTTGTTCACTTCTTCATGTCTTTATTGAGGTTTGGGCACACTTCCACACGCTTTGTGGCTATACATTTGAATTTTAGTTATGTGACTTTTTCTAATATTCATGTGCTTTCTTCGACAGGGAGATAAGGAAAGATTTGGCCAGAAATTGGTGGTGTCAGTCATGTATAATTTGAAAACTTTTATCAAACATCTACTACTCACTATGATATTTGAAAAAAAATTCTTTTAAAACAGGGTGCAAAATCTCAAACCTCTACGAGGAACATGTTGATTGATGGATCATATCTTCCAATATTTGGCCAGGTTACAGAGCCAATTCAGGAAGCAGAAGCTGAGATGGGGGTCAGGGTTCATTGAAGAGTGTTGTTAGCTGTCTCTACTAATTAGTTTTCTTTTGGCACAATCTGACTTCTCTCTATTAGATGGAAATTTTGGCATAATAATTCAGACAGGAGTACTGGCATTTCAGAGAATGACTTAATTGGTTGGGTTTGTCTTCACTGATGGAGGGTTGCAGGGAGATTGGGGTTAATGAAGGAAGAGAAAAGGATGATTCATGTACTGTAAATAGCAGTGAAGAATGTGACCATAAGGCATAGTACAAAAATCGAAGCATTGTTTTCAAACATATTTTTGGATTTAATAATTAGGTCTTCAGAGTAGAAAATTGCTGGGGAGGAAATCCGGATTGCAGTGACTAAGGACAGAGCCAGTGGAGAGACATGGTGGCAGCTGGCAGAGTTCACTTGGGCGTGAACTCACCCTTCTGTGATTAACAGTAAGGATGACAGGCAGAGCTCAAGAACTGGGTAAATTGGGCCCGAGATAAGGAAAAAGTGAAGTGATATTGCAATAGTCTAAAAAACAGGAGGTAATCAACTCTTGAGGCTGAAAGATGAAAAAAAAAGGTTGTAGGAATAAGAATATGACTTCTTTTTTTGCAAAATGGAAATGTTCCATTTCTCTGCTTTTATTTTTTTGCTTCAAATATGTTTAAAGAAATATTGACACAGATTGAACTGTGACACAGTAAACCTCAATTAAAAGACATTTGGGGGCTGGAGAGATGGTTCAGTGATTAAGGCGCTTGCCTACAAAGCCTAATGACTCAGGTTTGATACTCCAGTATCCATGTAAAGCCAGATGCACAAAGTGGTTCATGCATCTGGAGGTCATTTGCAGTGACTAGAGACACTTTCTCTCTCTCTCTCTCTCTCTCTCTCTCTCTCTCTCTCTCTCTCTCTCATTGTAAATAAATAAATAAATTATTAAAAAATATTTAGGTTCTTTAGAATTACATAAGTAATGCTACCTGATAATTGATTGTTTTGTTTCTGCTATCCTTCCTCCTCCCAAGCCTACACCAGTATTTTAGACTTCTTTTAGTCATTGGTAATACTTTTTCAAAACTGGCGTCTTTCCAGTAATAGGTAGCTCAATTTTTCCTCCTCTGTGATTACAAATCTTCCATCTCCCTCAGTTTCACTTTTTAGAGTGAGTGAGCACCTAGAATATAAGCTAAAATGAAAAGCTATGCTTATGAGCCTCAGAACATGCATGATAATTTATAGGTTTTGTTTGCAGCCCCCCCCCCGCATTTTCTTCATGTAACTCTTTTTCAGAGTATTTTCAGTCTATAAAACATTAGTAGAAGTAAATCACTCTGAACATACACTATGCCATTTTACTTGTATATCAGATCTATTCTCATTAGTTTTTGGAGTAGTGAATTGTGAATCTACCTTGTCTTTTTTTAACCTTTTAAAATTAATTATTTTAACTAGTTCATAAAACCATAAAATTATTAATATTAATGAGGTATCATGTGATAAAATTCTCTGTGAATTCATCCAGCTTTTTTCCATATTTATTGTAAATAATTAAATACATTACATGAGCAAGTCTTATTTCCCTCCTTCCTGTTCCCACCCCTCTGGGGGCCTTCTGACATTGGCTTGCTAGACCATTCCATGAGATATGGGGTTATGAATTGTCCCAGAGGTAGCCAGAATTATTTTTCTTCTATATCCCCCACCATGGCTCTTATAATCTTTCTGCCCCCTCTTCTGCTCAGATCCCCAAGTCATGGTGGGTTTTAGGTCTGCTTTACTTTTGAGGTCTGTGTGGTTTGATCCAGGTGTCCCCCACAAACAAATGAATGTGTTCTGATAGCTCTATCCTCAGCTGATGGCAGTTTGGGTTTTACAACCTTGCTGGAGCTGTCTTGTTGGGGGCCGGCTTATGGGAGTTGTAAGCCAGCTTCTCCTTGTCAGTGTTTGGCACACCTTCCTGCTGCTGTTTGCAGTGCTGTAGTGGAGTTGATGTCCACCCCTCTGCTCATGCCATCATTTTCCCTGCCAGGATGGAGTCTCCCTTCAAGTCAGTAAGCCAAATAAACCCATTCCTCCACAAGCTGCTTTTGTTTGTGTTCTTTTCTGCAGCAACTGGAAAGCTGACTGCAACAAGGTCTTTACAATCTCTGGATTTCTGCTTTGGATTGTGCTGGGTATCCTCAGTGTCTGTCTCCATTATCTTTTCAAAGGTTATCTGACTTGCTGTGGAAGTAGGTCCCTTGCACATCTTGTCACTTCCTCCAAGGTTGTGTTTGGGCTCTATATCATAAGTTAGAGGTGTTTCATCTCCTGCCTGGGTGACAGGTAATATCTCTGGTCCTGTTGGTGGGGTTAGGGTTGTTTATGGTTCTAAATGCCTTCTGAAATATACAAACAGAATCTCCAACATAGAGTGAGATTAGTATAGGTTAAATGAGACAAACTTTGCTAATCTGCTGCTGACCAGATTCTAATGGGTGCAGCCTTTCTGTAGATCTGTGGTTAGTTGGCATTTCCCCTTGGAACCCAGGTTCTCATCAATAGGGTCTTATCTTTTACTGGGTGGATATTCCAGAGCTTTGACATAAGCCTGACTTATTTTGGGGGACTTCATGGGTCTCCAATCAACAGCTCAGTGTGGGAAGTAACCAATGACTGGGAACAAATGGTTATAGGCCAGAGCCATTTGTATTGGGGTTGGGCCACCACCTGCTCTATTCAGGGCCTCTCTTACCTGATGATGCCTCTGACTTCCTAGAGAGATTAATGCATGAAAATCAGGATTTTAAGGTATCCTTCGTTATTGGTGTATAAGTCCCTCCACCTTCCCCCCACAAATTTCTTCAAACCCCTTTGTCTGTCTCAACTTATCTGACAAGTTTTCTGTCTCTTTTTATTCCAGAAAGAGGAAGCCATTTCTTTCATTAACTTTTAGAAAAGAAAATCATTTTTCCACTGAGTTAAAAATAAATTTATGAACCATAAATTGATTATGCATATCTAGGTGTATTCTGATAATTAACAACTTCTTTTGCTAAGTACATAATGATATGTTGCTTAACTATTATAGTTATAAGAATCTGTTATACTCTAATTTGACAAGACAGGATAATACTCATTAATACTCTTTCCAGAACTATCCTGGACATTTTTTAAGAGATAATCAGCAATGGGAACTTAATATTTTCTACCAGTTCTCTATATGACCATACATGTGTGGTACAGGGCTTTCAAAAAGCTTTCAAAATAGGGCAAAGGGATGTGAAAATCACTAAAATGGATATTTTACCCACTATTTAAGAAAATCTAGAAGTAAATAATGGAATATGTGGTGTAACATTTCACTGGATAGGTTTACCAGAAAATGTACATAGGATTTTAGCCTGGATGAATGTAAACTTGAAATGGTTTAGAATCTTTAAGGAAAGCTCAGAAAAATATTTTTAATCTTTATAGCCTGTGAGACAAATCAAAATGCTGCATACATACATAAACAGAAGTCTCAAACAGGAGGAGACCATTAATGGAAAAGAAAAATTATTTGAAGAAAGTGTAACTTGGACTCTGCCCATAACACCCCCCACCACCACCACCACAGGTGAAATCAGGGAAGGGAGATGCATCTTGGCATCCCAGTGGCCAGTGTGCCCTGGGACCCCACCCACAGATCATGATTTCTAGCATGGCCAGCACCCAACCTAATCTGCTGCTGAAGATTTGAGCACCTCCCCCCCACACACTGCCTGGCACTAGAGGATCCAAGCATGTACCACAACCTCACCAGTCTTCACCACAAACCCATGTATGTGCCACACCCCTGTTGAGGGCCTGTGAAAAATCAATCTCTCATCTGGAAATGGACAACAGGTCACAATGCAGAGAGAACACACAAGCAGATTGCCCCAACTTCCAAAGTTCGCCTAGCTCCACTTTGGAAGTCCCCGATGAAAATATCAAAGAAAGAGCATAGACACAAGCCCAGGAGGAGATGACAACATGTTCAGGACAGCTCTGCATGGAGTCTATATCCAGATTATTAACAGAAATGGAAACAAAAATTGATAGTTTAAGTGGAAATGTGCAGAATCAGCTTGCAAGCTTCACCACCAGGTTTAACATGATTGAAGAAAAATAGACTTTTGTAGAACAGTAAATGAGCTAAAGGCAAACCAGCAATCAGAGGAGCTCAAGAATCAGCTAGTTAAACTAAACAAAGACATAATCAAATATAAGAATGATTACCAGGGAGCATTATGTAAGACAACCTTTGAAACAAAAATGTAACTCAGCAAATAGATGGAGACAATGCAAAAAGCTGTATTGGAAAATCATATTCAAATGGAGATATTTAAAACATCTTTAGAATCTCTCACTACCAGAATATAGAATATAGAATATAGAAACTCAGATATAGAAGACAAAGCAGAAGAAATGATGGACATTTGGTTTGATTCCAAATCTTAGCTATTGTGAATTGAGCTGCTATAAACATGGTTGAGCAAATGTCTCTGTGTTTTGGTGAGGAATATTGGGGGTAGATGCCCAGTAGAGGGATAGCTGGGTCTTTTTGTAGTTCTATAACCAACCTATTTAGGTACCTCCACACTGCCTTCCATAGTGGTTGTACAAGTTTGCAATCCCACCAGCAGTGAATGAGGGTCCCTTTTCCCCAGCATCCTCGCCAGCATCTATTTCCTTGGATTTTTTTAATGATTGCCATTCTGACTGAAGTGAGGTAGAATCTCATTGTCATTTTGATTTGCATTTCACTGATGATTAGTGATGTTGAACACTTTATTAAATGAGAGTAGACCATTTGCATTTCCTATTCTGAGAAGTCCCTATTGAGTTCACTGCCCCATTTTGTGAGAGGGCAGTTTGATTTTTTATTATTTATTTTTTTTTGAGTTCTTTGTAGGTTTTAGATATTGGTCCTCTGTCTGTGGAATAGCTGACATAGATTGTCTCCCATTCTGATGATGGTCTATTGGCTTGGAGAATGGCGTGTTTGTCTGCACAGAAGCTTTTATGCTTGATGAAATCCCAATGGTTGAGTGACTGTTGCACTTCTTGGGCTATAGGAGGTTTGTTCAGGAAATTTTTGCCTACTCCTATCTCGTGTAGAGTTTCTCCTATTTTTTTTCCCTAGGGTATTCAGAGTTTCAGGTCTTATGTTGAGTTCTTTTACCCATTTAAAGTTGAGTTTTGTGTACCATGAGAGTAGTGGATCTAGTTTCATTTTCTACATATGGTTAGCCAATTTATCCAGCACCATTTGTTGAAGATGTTGAAAGAATGCCAGTTGACATTGACAACTTTATCAAATATGAAGTAAGTATAGTTGCTTGAGCTTAGGGCAGATTGTTCAATTCTGTTCCATTGATCTGTCTGTTTTTATGCCAGTACGGTGCTGTTTTTGTTACTATGGCTTTGTATTATGCCTTTAGGTAAGGAATGGTGATACCTCCTTAATGAGTTCCCACTAGTTTTACTTCTTCCATCCCAATTTGTATTCCTTTTATGTCTTTCTCCTCTCTTATTGCTTGGGCTAGGACTTCAAGCACTATGTTGAAGAGTAATTGTGAGAGTGGACACCCCTGTCTTGCTCCAGATTTTAGTGGGAACTCATTAAGTTTTTCCCCATTGAGTATGATTTGGGCTTTAGGATTTTTGTATATGACCTTTATTATATTGAGGTATAAACCCCCTATGCCAATTCTCTCCAGTGATTTGATCATGAAGTGATATTGAGTTTTGACAAAGGCTTTATCTGCATTGATTGAGATGATCATGTGGATCTTGTGTTTGAGTTTATTAATGTGGTGGATTATGGTAATTGATTAACATTTTTTAGGCCAGCCCTGCACTCTGGAATGAAGCCTACTGGATCGATGTGGATAATACTTTTGATGTGTTGTTGGATTCGGTTTGGGAGGATTTTTTTTTCAGAATTTTTGCATCTAAGTTCATCAGGGATATAGGTCTATAGTTTTCTCTCTCTGATTTTGGTATTAGAGTAATGGTAGATTTGTAGAAGGAGTTTAGAAGCATTTCCTGTTCTCCAATTTCCTGAAACAGCTTCAGAAAAAGTGGTTTCAGTTCTGTGATGAATGTTTGGTAGAATTCAACTGACATACCATCAGGTCCTGGACTTTTGCTTATGGGGAGGTTTTTGATTACATTTTCAATCTCAGTGGATGTAACAGGTTTATTTTAGAGCTTTATCTGTTCTGGGTTTAGTTTTGGTAGATGGTAGATGTCCAGGAATTCATCCATTTCTTGCAAGTTCTCCAAGTTTATGGAGTAGAAAATTTGAAATATGTCCTTTTTATTTTTCCAATTTCATTGGTGTCATGATCTCTCAATTTTCATTTCTGATTTTGTTGATTTGGGACTTCTCTTTTTTGCCATTTGGTTAGATTGGCCAGGCATTTGCCAGTTTTCTTTAATTTTTCAAAGAACCAGCTCTTTGTTTCATTGATTTTTAAAAAAATTGTTTCCTTAGTTTCCAATTCATTGTTCTCTGTTCTAATCTTAATTATTTCTTTTCATCTTGAGATCCTAGGGTGGATTGTTCTAATTTTTCCCAATGCTTTAGGTGGATTAAAGGCATTTAGTGTTATAAATTTTCCCCTCATGACTGCCTTCATTGTGTTCCATAACTTTTGGCACATTGTAATTTTGTTATCATTTAGGTTAAGAAAGTTTTCAATTTCCTTTTCCTTGAACTACCCATTCATTGTATAGTAGCATATTGTTCAGTCTCCAGTAGTTGGTGTATTTTCTGTTTTTTTCTCCCATTGATTATTTTCAGCGTTAGTGCATTGTGGACCAAAATGATATATAGGTTACATCAATTTTCTTGAATTTATTGAGGCTTGTTTTATGGCCTAATTAATATGTGCTCTATTTTGGAGAAGGTTCTATGAGCTGCTGAGAAGAATGTATATTCAGTAGAGTTGGGATGGAATGTTGTGTAGATGTCTGTTAGGTCTAGTTGATCTGTGGTATTGTTTACCTCTATTACTTCCCTGCTGATCCTCTGTTTGGATGATCTGTCCAGAGATGATAGTGGTGTATTAAAGTCTCCAACTATGATGGTGTCAGAGTTTATTTTTGTTTTGTTTGCCAATAAGTTTGCTTTATGAAATATGGTGAGAACATATTTATGATAGTGATATCCTCATCTTGAATTGTACCCTTGATCATTAAGAAGTGTCCCTGACCATGTTAGCCATAATGGAGTATAGGAAGAAGCTCACATTCCTAGATGTGAGTCCTGCCTTGGGAAGGGTGGCTGGAATGAGGGTTCCACCACAGCACTATTACAATAACAAGGGACACATCAATTAGGATCCAACAGGCAATTGATGTCTCAAAATTATACACAGAGTTTATGAGTTTTTCTTCTTTTGGAGGAAGAAATCATGAGTTGGAAAATTCAGTGAGTTTAAACAAAATTATCATTTCCACGGCAGAGACATTGAGTTTTTGAGACTCAAGAGGAAAGTATTCAAGTCATTTTTTATGTTTATTCAAGCTCAATTGTATGGTTCCTCTATACCATTTTAGAGGAGTCTTCATTGGGAAATTTTTCTGTAATAAGTTTATATTAGAAAATGTGACACAATATGCCTATATCAGGGTAGTCAAACTACCAGAAAAATGATATAATTAATCATGCTAAATCACTCCATTTTTTTCTGATAATTTTAATGCTTTCTCATATCTTTGAATTTCCTGCTCTCTTCTCCAAATTTGGTCAACTGATAGTTTCATGATTCTGACTCAAAACTAAAATTAAATGCTTCCTTTAGCTTTAATTTTCACTGATGTCTTCAATCAGGATTTACTGCCTAGATAATGAATTTTTTCCTATAATCCAAATAATTAACTTATCAAATTTTTGGAGACAAGACTTTTGTCTTATGTTTAAGAAAAGCTATGAATCTGTTTTTCTGCATGATATGTTTAATAAGAGTTTGTCCGTAACTATTGTTGCACATCTAAACAAGTGAGGGGTATGGGTTGAGAAAGTTTGGTATCTGCAGATTTGAAATGACTTCTTGAACGAGTTGGCTTTTGATTTAGCGTCCTCATAGGAAGGGAGCAGTTGTGAGGAGTCACAATGGATTCGGAAGTTTTCAGATGAAACTCTAGTGGCTCGGAGTCTCAGTACCACAAAATGTTGGAAAATCTGACTATAACAGACATACTTTGGCCCCAAAGTTACTGAACTATAGTTGTAGATTTGATTTTTATCCTGAAATCAATGTGGAATGTTCCATGCTGAAAAGGAAAACAAACAAACAAACAAACAAAAAAGACCAGATGGAAATTTGTTAATTTTTCAGAAACTCTAATAAGAAAGCTTTCATAGTATTGTTTGACAGAAAAATAAGCTACTTTAAATAAATGGAATTTTTTTATTCAGAAACAAATCCTATTGAAAGAAAGGAAGATATGACATATTAATGCTTAAATTCAGATCCATCTTTCATACTCACCATAGATCTCAGTAGATGGAAACAGTGAGAATGATAAGAATTACCCTGATGATGTGTTTTCTAAGAGTCACACTGCACTTTGAGCAGCTTCAGGGCGTCTTTATGCATCAGTGCTATGGCTGAAAACATCAAAAACAACATGAAGAATTCCAAGGCTGCCCCTCTGACAGCTGCTTCCCCAACCATAACCAGACTAGGGACTGTTGGCAAAGCTGCCTGGACTTCTGCTGCTTCAAGGCAATGGCTGTGAAGAGGGTGCAGGGTGACATCTCTGTGTGAGTGGTATGTACATGTGACTCTGTCCCATATCTTTTATCTCAAGCTGGGATGACCACGTTTCTGGAAATATCTCCCTGGGTAGTAAAAGAGGGGGGTCAGTACATGATGGTCTTGACCTTAGGGCCCTGAATCATGATATAATTGCTAATAAATCTCACTTGAAAAGTTAAAATAAAATTAGGCTTATGACTCTGTGGTGCCAAAATAAAACCAGCTCTGAAACTTCCTTCCTTTTTTTCCTCTTTCTTTTTCTTTCTTTTTTTTTTTACTATAACTCTCACTTTTGACATTTCCTTCATTTTTTTGTGTGTGAAACACAGATATTTAGGTGATGGTTTCAGGCAATTACCAGATAAGAATATACCATAAGAGGATTATCAAAGATTATAAACATTATCCTACAGTTTAGTATGCCATAGTACTGTTACTTTTAAATTGTGCTCTAAAACTCGTCAGTGGTTTGAATAAGATGCATTTCAGCTGCCTTGCAGGAAGGCTGAGGGATGTGGGTGCCTAGGAAAGTTGAGACACTTTACATTTGGCCTCCAAATGTCTTTTGAACAAATACCACACCTGCCTCATAAAGAGGAAAAAATACATTTTCTGCTTTATAAAACCCAATGAGCCCAAACTCTGGACCTAGCATGTTTCTTTTTATAAATACCTCATTTAATTTCATGTATTCTTTTAGAGTGAGTAAAAAAAGTGAACTTGGATGTGTTTCTTCTTATAGTTATTTTCCAAACTCTTATAAAACTGATGTGCTGTCACCCGGACATGCAGATTCTAGCCATCTTTGCAAAGGAGAAGTTCCTGTCTTTGGCTACAACTCCAGTCTAATAAACCTGATTTTGCTAGTTTAAATAAGGAAAAAGGCCTTTGTATCTAACTGTTGTGCTAGTGATGGAAAGGCTAGTGTCTCCAAGAGGTAGACAATTCTTACTTGGCAGTAAGAGAGGCTAATAATATATTTAGATCATGGGGGGAAAAAACAGATTCCAAAAATGTTAAGAACAACAACATGAACTGAGAAGGTGGAATCTTAGAAGCATTTAGCAAAAGAGAAAGCAGCTTGATAAAGGTGACTTCAACAAAAGAGACCTCACATGTGAGTGGAGGAGGAATACCAGAGACTTCTTATTAAAGTCTTCAATACGATTTGGTATATATACTTGGCAGGGTATCCAGGACTATTCAAATGTGAGGAGGACACTGAATGCCATCCAAAGCTGAAATTACTTTTTTTTTATACACTTGATCTGTGAAAAAAAGTGATATTTGGAAGTTAATTTTCATTTTTTTGGCATCTGTTCTTCTCTCAAGTAATAACTTTGAAGAAAACACAATTCTGTGATGAGCATAACATGCCAGAGCAAAGCAGAGATGGTCCTTTGGAACTGAATTCAGAAAAAAAGAGAGGATTTTCAGCTCTAAGACATCTCAAAGCTTGCTAAAACCAGATTGATGTTTTCTTTTTTCCACAGTAGACCCACCTTTATCTCTCTGTCTGAGGAACTTCAGGATCTTCATAATGGTTCACCCCTATATTCTTTGTAAGGACTACACATATGTACACACAGATATGCACATAGGTATTACAGAAACAAAGACCTGAGACATTTCAGAATACTAATTGATAATTACATGATTTGCTAATTATGCATAAATCATTGTTATGTACTTCTGCAGGTACTTTCTCTTGCTGGGGCAAAACACCCAAATAAAAACAGCTTACAGGAGGAAAGGATTTATTTTGGATTACGATTTGAAGGGGAAGTTTCCTCATGGCAAGGAAAGCATGGCACAAGCAGAAAGCTGGGTGTGACATCAGCTTGGAAGAAGCAGTCTATCTACTGGGTTTGTGGCTGAGCTATGTCACTCAAAAGCCAGCCTCAGCAACACATCTCCTCTAGCAAGACTCCACTTCTCAAAGGCCCCACAACGTTTCCAAACTGTCACAGATCTTTAAAGATAGTTAGAACGAATTCTATATGTAAACTTCACAGGTTACTTCAGGTCTGCTTTCATATTAATTATCTGTACTATAAAATGTCTCTTCTTTTCCAAACCATCTTCCTGTGCCACTTTTCTGCAGTCTCTAAAACACATTCATATGGAAACACATGTTCACCTTGAGCTCACACAGGGAAAATCCTGGTGTTTCCATTGTCCATGTGCAGCATATCTGCTTGGTTTTTGATTAGCAGGCTGGAATGCCAAATTGCTCACTGCCCAGCCATTGCTGCTTGAGGTGGGACTACTGCTAGCATATGACTGAGGTCAGAGTGACCAATATATATGACCAGGACAAGCCCCTGCCCAAGATCACTGGAGCCTCAGAATCCCCTTTCTGGGTGAAATTTAGCATCTATTACAGTCTCTACAAAGTATAAATCTTCAAAGAGGCAGAAATCAGCATTACTTTTTCTCAAGATGATCCATGCTAGCTCGTCACCCACCCAGCGATCACTTCTGTACCAAGTAAACTCCCAAGCAAAATCCAAAGAAGTCACTACCATGTTCTTTCAATAGAACAATTAATCCTATAAAGACGACCTTGCATTATTTAACTTATGGTGATATTTAAATTCTAATAATGACGATCATGTATAACACGAAAGGGGAATGGAATAAATATGTATATAAAATATTCTTCCTTAAAAGAAATTTGGTTTGTGGAGCCAAGACTTTCTTCTGGAAACATCCTGAGGAAACAGATCATGTTTTATTCATTCAGTACTCACATCCACTTGCCCAGTCTAGCATCCCAGGTTGAAGACACTGACTGAATGTTGGATTGAACAATTCCTCCCATTCATCTCATTTCTACTTCGGTTTCTCTGCTTCATGTTAAATGGAATAAATATAATAAATTTGAACGTGAAAAATTTTCAGATACTTTGTACCAGGTGTTTGTTTTTCTCTTCTTTGTGTTCTTTTCTACAAAATGAACATCTCCATTCTGTTTATCATTCCATATCTTAGGTTAGGCAGAACCTTCTCTATTCTACCACTTGCTTTTGGATTAGACATTCTGTGGCAGAGGTCCAAGAAAATGTTATAAAGGTTCTAAATTTTTATATGAAATTTATTTTATATGACATTTATCAATAATTCTTTGGCATGTTTTAAGCATTTCTTCCTGGGGAAATGTAAATAATTAATGGAAAGTTATTCAGTTTAATGTATAATGTTGTCTCAAAATTATATATTCTATGTGGTAACACCTAAAATAACACAAAGAAGCTGGAATTTCCACAGTCAAGAGATTATTTTTCTACTAACACAAGGCGCCTCAGCCATCTATTGCTCTTGGTTAACATCATACTTAGTTACAAATAGAATCACTGAGTCTTTTCTCATTTCTACAGGCCTTATACATAAACATGAACAATATCAAGCTAACTTTTACTGCTGTTCTTATGTATGTTTTAGTGTGGGATCCATAGTTTGGCTTTACATCTGTCAGATTTCATCATGATGACATGAGCCCATCAGAGTTATAGACATTGTCATGCATCTTGCTTCTTACATTAACCTTTTTGGTTTCCAATCATGTTAGGATTGATGACTGTGACTTTGCTCTCATCTTCCCATGTTGGTGATGAGTATGGTGAAAGCTCTGTAACGGTCCATAAGAAACCCCTTTTCAAGTTGCTGTGAACCCATTAATCCACACCCTGGAAGGATTTTTTCCATCAAGTATATCATTGCAGCCTGTGATGTACTTTCCAGTGTTATAGATGTAGCTGATAATGCATTAATACTATTAAGGCTTCCATCTATCAATATGAAATTTAGTAATCCTGACATCTCATCACATAAATTTAGTTTGGACAAGGCTATAATTGATATAATAATGTCAGAATCCAGTAACTGGACTTTCTTTTTCTAAATTTAAGTTGGATGGATAATTTCAGAATTTCATTAGTTAGAAATAACTACTGAAAGGTGACCATCAATGCAAAGTGATACATTAATTCATAAAATCTACTAATCCTTGATAAATACATGACTGTAATATGAATATCAATTATATACTATTTCAAAAGTGAAAATAAGGGATATTGAATGTTTTCACCACAAAAGTAAACATTCTACCATAGCAGAATAATGCTTAGATATAAAAAGGGAAATATTATTGTATTTAATAGCATGAATAAATATCACATTAATAAGGATTGTTTTAAAATTTTTATCAAGAAACATTGAGGAAGAAAGGACAGGACAGAAAGAAAGCAAGGACAGGAAGATGGGATGATCAGTATGGAACTCTGTTGAGCAGGTGTAAGAAGGTCAATGCACTCATGAACACACAGCAGCTGTGTTCATCTGCACATGACCTGCACATAGGGGCCTGTCTATATTTGACATGAATAGTGGTGGCATGAGCTACGTATTTCAGGTTTAATGAAAGGGAGAGATATAAAATGTCATCAGGACAGACATGTCCTTACACAAGTTAAAGAGTTTCACAAATGGGCTAATATGGGAATTAAAAATTGTTAAAATGAAAGAATGTGTCTTGAATTCTTCAGGAATTTGGTATGATCTCATCTGACCTTGCTGAAATATACAAATGCAATATATTTAATTACTTTATTGTGATATCATATTTAACCAAAAAATTGCATCGATAAAAAGGAGCCATTTCAGTGAGATTTGACAGATAAATATACCTGTGAATCTACCACAACATTAAGTTGCAAAACCTTTCTAGATAAAGCATACATATCCTAATTCATCTCTTCAGCCCTTCCCTCCCACACCATATGTCCTGCAGAGCTGCTGGTTTACTTTCTTCCCCTATGGACCAGACTGCATTTTCTAGAGTTCTCTGGAAATAGCATCACTAACTAGTACAGTATTTGTACAACTTTTTTTTCACTAAATTCCTCCAGGTTGGATCACAAGTTTGTTCCTTTCTGTGTGATGTTCTGCTTATGTTTCTGGGGCCTGGTGTGATCATATGAATCACATGTCCTCCATAAATTCATGAGGTCTGAATGCTTGCTCCCTAGCTTGTGGCAAATTGGGAACTAGAGGCTTACTAGAGGAGGTGTGTTTCTGAGGGTGGGCTTATGGGCATTATAGCCTGTCTGCCCCCTTCCCCTGCACAGGCCAGAATTTGGCTCACTATCCTGCTTCTGTTTTCTACGTGCTGTAGCAGAGGTGATGTCCAGAATGGCTAATGTCATGATCTTTTCCTGCCATTACAAACTTCCCCTCAGACTTTAAGCCAAACTAACACCCTTTTATCCCATCATCTGCCTTTGGTTGAGTCCTTTAAGCCAACAAGGAAAGGGTAACCACAACTCAAATGAAAAGAAAAAAAAGTTCAGTATTCTGTTCATAGTAGAAAATTCTGCGTAAGAAGCAACATCAAAATGAAAATGTCTTCTTCCATTCTTCTTTCAGTAGATGCATAGCATGGATACCTCAGAGACCCGCCTCTGCCTCTATGATGCTGCCTTCAACTGGGGCTGTGACTTGCAGAAGACAGATGAGTAAAAAGAGCTAAACACTGTGTGATGTCTGATTAAAAGGGTCTTTATCTAATTCACAAGGGAGGACCCTTATGGCTCCATCAACACCCGAGAAAACAATCACAGAATCACTATGAATTTTTCAGGGGACATAAACATTCAATCCATATCATCACATACTTTAATTGCAGTTTTTAACAACAGAGAAGTAATATATTTTATTTTGTGGGAAAAAAACTAACTGGGGGTAATTTGAGCAGTATGTGCATTATTATTTTTAATATTTTTATATTATAATAATAATTTTTTGTAAGTAAAAATAGGAAGCAAGTACTTATGTATGCATTTGTGTATTGCAATACTACTTTAGGAGTTTAGGTCAGATTTCAAAATATCAGTACGAATCTTTCAGTATTTTAGTATGGAGTCTTTTTAAATATTTTATTTATTCATTTTCAAGCAGAGAGAGAGAGAGAGAGAGAGAGAGAGAGAGAGAGAGAGAGAGAGAGAGAGAGAGAGAACCAGGGCCACCACCTTGAGGGTCTGGCTTATGTGGGTCCTGGGGAATTGAACCCAGGGCCTTAGGCACTGGAGGCAAATGCCTTAACTGCTGAGCCATCTCTCCAGCCTAGTATGGAGTCTTTTACTTCCCCTGGAACATCATTTTTTTTTCATCACAACATCTTTACTCATCATGTTACTAAGTTTGCCATTATTTAGATCATTGGCTTATATATTTGTTCTTTTTCAGATAAAATCAGTGTTGCTATTCATAAAGCCATATTTTTAGAAGTCCATTTATGTTAAATTCATTTTTTGTTGATAGTTCCCATGCATACATGTAACGTACCTTGATAATGATCCCCTCCTACCACCCTTCTTTGGCCCCCACTCCCCGTTTACATCTCCACTGAACCTCTTCTTTACAACTGCTCCTCTTCTATTTTGATGTCACTTATCCCTTCTCCATCATCCATGACAACATATCCATGGGCCAAATATCCTATAGGTCTTGTACAGGTGACAACAGTGGTCACAAGGTCATATGTGTAGCAGCAACTTTGCGTCTGGAAGATCGTATTCTAAAGTGCTCCTCCCCATCCTTTGGCTCTTACGTTCTTTCTGCCACTTCTAAAATGGTCTAAGAACCATGGCAGGTGTAATAGAGATGCTACTGCTCAACACACTTCTTCTCAGCGATATGATAGATGTGAGTCTCCACAGTAATAATCAGCACCGTCTGAAAGGAGAAACTTCTTAATCCAAAGCGAGAACAATACTAATATATAGGCATAAACATCAATATATAGAAAGCAGTTTGGCAGGCAAAATATATTGTTTGTCCAAACAATAATAGCATTTTCCCTCCCTGGGGCTTATGATTTTTCTGAACTATGGCTTTTGACTAGGTTTTCAGAATCAGGCATGAATTTACTGCTGTATAAATTGCTGGCCTCAAATACAAGCAGTTGGCTACCCCCGTGACAGACATGCCAGTGTTCCCCATCATGCCTAACTAGCTAGTTGCAATCTGCGCATTATCAATTATTTGCTGTGCTGTCATTCTTTTTGACCAATTGCCTTTCAAAGATAGATTTTTATAGCATATCATATTGTGTGACACTGGGGAAGAAGAAGGCGACACCAGGACAGATGTGTCTTTCAGTTTAGAAACTGAATAACCAAAGAGAAGTGGCCAAGCACAGACCTTGTGAAAGATCATGATGGGCAGATAATTGTAAACTGAAGATATAATAGCAAAATTGCTACCCTTTATGTTTAAAATTAATAAGCTGATATAATTGAAATTTAAATTCTATTATTGGGGAGTAGTATTATCTGCTTAATGGTAATGGAATAAATATCATGCATATTGGAGCTTGACACCCACAGACTACCTGTTGGGCCCCAGCCTAACTGAGTGACATTGGGCTAAGTTTTAGAATATGAAATGGGGCTGGACATGATGGCACACCCTTTGGTCCTAGGCGCCTTTGATCCCAGAAGGGGGGGTGGGCGGCTGATAAGCCTTGATCCTGTTTGTTAATGCTAATAAGCTTTGTTCCTTCTTGCTGAGTTTCCTTCTGAGAGAAAGAGGCTAAACAATGCAGCCTTGGGTTATAAAAGGGGGTTGGGCGTGGGAATAAAATTTGAGATTTGCCTGACATATCTCCTGGTCGCGTGTGTCTGTCCTACCGCCACCTCACCTTTCCCCAATCGAGCCCCATCTCCTGCTGGCCCGTGGGTCTTGTGCTACCTGCAGGGGGCTAGGGGTCCGCCACCTCCCCAACACTACCTGTGTGTGATCTGCTTATACTTATATAGCTCAAATTAAAACATAGGCTCATATTTGCTATAGTAATTAATACTAGGTAGTTCACCATGGAACAAGGCATTGCTTTTTAATTGAGTTAGTTTACAGTTTTCCACTTTAAAATTAAGTGCATTGGTTTTTGTATATATTTTTGGCACATTAGACATTTGAAATAATTCAACATTGAAGTTGTCCTACGTGAATTTAAAGAAAAACTCAAATTCAACTTGAATAAAATAAACTACATAATAAAGCATAGGATAAAACATTTATTAATAAATAACTTAATTAACGGGAGATTTTTGCAGCCTGTTTTGGTCTTCTTGTATCTGAGAAAAGTCACAAGAAAAGCATGATGTCATTCTGTGCTCCATGAAGTTAGTGACGGTATGACTCCTGATGTGCAGAGCAAGATCAACAAACTATATTTACTTTGCTCAAAATATAGATTTGTTCTAACTTTTAACTCAGTATAAATCTATTTCCTCCCCTTATTTTGGAAAAAATACTTGTGAAATGTACATTTTCATATTTATCAAATATGGAACTCTAAGGCAAAAAAGTTAATAAGCACTTTCCACTTATTAATGAATTTAAAAACATCTATGAAAAAACTTCCAAAATATATTGTCCTATTGTTTTTGTACTTTCAAAAGGAAAAGGATATTTGTACATTAATATCAATTTTCTTTTGGTTTAAATAGCAAAACATGTTAAAAAGTATCTAAAGCTTTCCTCTTAAGTGGCATGATTCTATAAATCTTCTACAAATAAAATAAAACTCAATTTCAGTATTCAGTATTGCAAGCACTAATTTTCTCCTTTGTTATATATTTATTTTATGCTATACAAAGCTAAGAAACTTGATAATGATGAACAGATGAAGCAGAAAGATTCTGGGCAAAACAGAAACAGTACAATGGCCAAGGAGTGTTTAAGAAGACAGTCGACATGAAAACAGATACTGTAGGAGAGAGGGAATGGGGCAAGAAGAAGGGGGATGGATACTAAAGGAGGAACAAGAATCAAAAACAAAAAATTGTATTTGAAAATGCCATAACAATATGTACCTAAATTTATTATTTTCTTAGGTTTCTACTTTTAATTATAAATATGGGTCTGTTTGGGAACACAGCCTTCAATTTATGTTTCTATATCAGGGGAGTTTACTAAGTAATACTCAAGAGCAAGAAAATGAAGCAGTCATTAGTGACAAGAAGAAACTTTTCATTCTAAGATTTTCAAGATATATATTCTCTCCACTTCTTTCGTCAACAACGAACTGTGGTATAATTTTTGAATGTAAGTTCAAACTCTGTATTGATAAGAAGCAATTATAAAGTTCCTGATTTTGAAATTCAAAACATTTTATTCATACTAGATAGCAAAATTATTTGTGATACTGACTTTCAGTTCTTTATATCTTGCTCATTTCTTGGCATTTGAATTCTAGTTCCTGGAATAGAGGGAAGAGGGAAAAAGTAAATTCTGCTTAAAAGTGAAAATTCATCAGTAATAGAATGTATAAATTGTCAACATGAATATGAATGAATTTAACAACAAATTCCAAAGATATCTGCATTTGTAGATACCATTTTACTTCACAAAGTCATAGTAGAAGGTGAGTAGTTTCTTATTTTTCTTCAGTTTAATCAAAGCCATCCATAAATAAAGGCTATATATATGTTGATCAGATTTTTTCTTAATCATTAAGTCCCAATTCTTGAGATATAATTTGTTTAATAGTCTATTTTCAAACATTACAGAAACATTGTGACTTCTATGTTTTAATGTGTGTCTACATCTAACCTTTAAAGAGACACTTTGAATTCAGGCTGGTATTTGTAATTTTTAAAGGCTTCACTATGAATTTAGAAGATTACTGTTTCTAAAGACAGTTTCTAAGTTTCCATAGTAACAAAGTTAGAAAATATCCTGAAGGAAGAAAAACTCTAAAATGGTTAAACCTCCTTTTATTCAGGTATTGAGTTTGATGAGATAATTAATATAACCATTATGCAGCCTAAGAAAGCATGAGTCTAATCCCAAATCACAATTTGGCATCTGAGACCATGGATAGACCGGGCTTGGATTTTATCATGTGTAAATTACAGATGACAAAAGAATCTATATGTAAAATTTAAAAGCTAATAAAGGGGACGTATTGTACCTTTCATACATCATGCTTGATCTATCCAGTTATATTTTACCCAATGTTTTATACCTTAATTTATTTATTAAGTAGAAGCTTTGTAGGAACAGAAGATGTGTTGGTCCCTCTTCACTGCCCCATTCCTCTGTGCTGTTGCTTATATGTACCTGGGATTGTGAGATATGAATTCTCTGAACATCAGTCAGTCATTGGGGGGAGGGAGATGCCTCTGGATATTTTCAGCCATCTTGGATCTTAACAATCTTTCTGCACCCTCTTCCACAAAATTCCCTGGGCCCTGGTGGGTGTGTTTTAAGTCGACTCTAGTGTTGAGCTCTTAGGAACTTCTGGATTCCTTCTTTGGAATGTTTTGTGTATCCTCAGTGTCTGTCTCCATTATCTGGTGCAGGTTTTCAGACTCACCGTGGAAGCAGCACTCTTGCTCATTTTGCTAATCCCTCTCTGGTTTCACCTGGGTCCTAGTTGATGCGTGGGGGCTGTTTCATCTCCTGCCAGTGAGTCAGCTATCATTTCTGGTCTTGTTGATAGAATTAGGTTGTCCTCGGTTCTCACTGCCTTCTGAAAAATTAAAACAGATTTTCCAACAGAGAGTGAGATCAGTATAGATTAAATGGTATGAGTATTGTCAATTTGGAGAGATTATGATGGGTGCATCCTCTCCTTAGACCCATGGTTAGTGGAAACTTCTGGAGTTCGGCTTGGATCCCAGTTTATGCTATGAGTACCTCAGCACTGAGTTGATCTCTTAGCCAATCAGAGAGCCCTTGGTTACCTACGTAGGTTGGGTGCCATTATTGCATAGGTTTGTAGATCTTATGCTTGTTGCTGTCATATAGCAGTATCCCATGGTTTCTCCCAACATTGTTGGACAATTTACCTTGACGGCTCATATAGTGCTTTCTACCACTGTATGGACCAACCATCTGGGAACTGGCTTCCATCCAGTTTCCAGCTGGGTCTCTCAATGTGTGTTGGCAGCATGTGGTGCCTTTAGCAATAGGGTCTTATCTTTTGCCTCTGATGGATAACCAAGTGCTTTGAAAGAAGCCTCTCTTGTTTTGAAGACCTTGTAGGTGTCTCTGATCAACAGCTCAATGTAGGTAGAAATGTATTTCTGACACGGGGAGTTATAAGCCAGAGACAAATTTTTTAAGATTAGGCTTCATCCACCCTCCTCAGGCCCCCTCTCACCAGATAATATCCACATATTGCTTTGGAGGCCTGCTGTCCAGGAATAAGGATTCTATAGTGCTGATTCATTTTAGATTTAGTTCTGTGTATAACTCACACACCCTCCCATTCCCTCCCATTCCCAAACCCTTCCATCCCAATTATCTGTCCATCCTCACTCACAAATGTTGGGAATGCCAACTTGTACAACCATTATGGAAATCAATATGGAGACTCCTGAAAGAGATGAAAATAGAGCTTCTAATTAACCCAGCTATTTCTCTACTCAATCATGTTTATTGTTGCTCAATTCACAATAGCTAAGAATTGGAATCAACCTAGTTGCCCGTCACTAGAGGAGTGTGTATCAATATTGTGCAATTTTGTGCAATGCACATATGCACAATGCACATATGCACAATGGAATTCTACTTATCAGTAAGGAAAAGCGACACAATGAAATCTGCAGGAAAATTAATAGTCCAGATCATACTCAGAGAACTCACACAAGAACAGAAAGGAAAACACCACATATTCTCCCTCATTTGTGGTCCCTAACTAGAAACAGCTTAATTGCAAACATACCTGACCTGTGCTTAATTTTAAGTCTTCTTTCTGAGAACCTACAATTTTATGTTTCTTCATCCTTGGACAGTATTGCTTGTAAAAAAAAAAAAAAAACTTGATACCAAATCTGACTGTTCCTGGAATTCTGGACTTTATTTATGTAAATGGATATGGTTAGTAAGAATTCAAGAAATATTGGAAACTCTCTTCAAACACCTTAGCAATGTTAGTCTTCTATAAGTCAGAAAATACAAAAATTATACCAAAAATAAAAGCTGTGAAAATATCTTATATTTTCTCTCACATAGCATTTCATTTTATGAAATTATTTCATGTCCGTCATTCAAAGTTCCCTGTAAAAACAAAAATAATAAAATTAAAAAAATAAGTATTGTGTAATGATAGCAACTAACATTATCTGGTAATTCATTGTTTCATGGAAAGTAACTGCTCTGAAGCAGAGCAGCAAAATATATGCATGAATCATTCACAAAAAGTCACCATCACTTCAGATAACCGACTTTGCCTCCTTACAAACTCAAGCCGTGAAGGTGGCTCACGTTTTCCATTCTATTATGTTGAACACACAAAACCCCCTGAATTCACACAGCTAGAAAGAAGGAACATAACAGATCAAAAATCAGAACATCATTTTGAAGAGACAACAAAACTATTTAAAAATAAATACATTCAGATCGCATCATTGTTCCCTTTTAGCAGGACTTCTTGTCTTTTAAGGCATGCTACAATGTCTCTCCTATATCACTCCTCACTTGGTATTTTAGGAAGAGCAATGAGCTCACCACAATGAGGATTGATTAATATAAATATTGTCTCAGTGTGTGATTTCCAGAACAATACTTCAGAGTAATTAAAACCAAATAGGTTTATTTCCCAAGGGTTGTAATGGAACAATGAACTAAATATGTTATTTCTGATAATATGTGAATGTTCAATTTCATATATCTATTGAGCTACTGATTAAAAACATAAGGAAGATTTAAGAAATTTTAAAAAAATGGAATGCCTTGCTCTCAAAAATATCAAATTATTTTTATTTTATTTTTATTTTTAATTTTTGTTTATTTTTATGTAAATAAACAAGAAGCTAGGCATTGTTGCACACACATGGAATAACAGAATGTGGAAGGGTGAGACATGGAGGATCCAAAGTGGGGGATAGCCTGTGCTATAATAGTGATACCCTGGTCCCCAACAACAAAAACAAACAAGATGATGAGAAGGAAGGACAGAGAGGAGAGGAGAGAAGAGAGAGGGGGGGGGGAGATAGGGGAGAAAGAGAAAGAGATTAATTTTCATTAAAGGCTGTATTTTGTTGCTCATTATATGATCTAGGGTAAACACTTCGACTGTCTGATGCCTGGCAGAGTGGCATCCTGTAGTCCTTTTGGAAGGAGATTGTTTCTCATTTTGGTCTGTCCATACATTCTCTGAAGTTAATCAATTGATGTCCCCAGTGTCTCCACAGGTATTTGACTATATGCACTATAAAAACTGTAATTAGTTTTACTATACAGCAATGCTGTACATAAAGGGTCAATAAATTATATACATATATTACATAAAATTATATATATATATACCACATTATAATATATGGCTATAGGTGTATGTAATCATACATTATATCACTGTATTATATAACATATAAGATGTTATGTTAAAGCGCTTATGGTTCAGGATACAATGTAAATGATACATTACTGACATAGAGTTTGTGAAATTAAACCAATTCTGATGCAATTTTTGTTCTGTAGAAATCATGGGTTAATCCAATTCAACACAGCTTTTATTTAGTGTCATAGTATTGGAAAATGGTCAAGTAACCTTTCTTTATAGTTACCTTCTCATTGCTAACCCAAAGAATCCCACCAGCATCAGTGTATGGGAGAAAGGGGTTTATTTTGGCATTCAGGGGAAGCTTAGCAAATGGACAAAGCAGCAGGAGAGTGAGTCCATCTCTAGAAGCAAGAAGTTGCTGATGAAATCTCTAAGCCCACCCTTAGCAATCCACCTCCTCCAGTCAGAGTTCCACATACTAAATCACTATCACCAGGGAAAAACATTCACAGAACACATGAACTAATGCGGGACACCTAATTCAAACCACCACAACTTTTATTCTGACTTCCAAGTGTTTAATAGTTAGGTTCTCCTAGTTTCTTTGGCACTGATATCAAACAAGAGGTCTGCTGTATTTATGATCAGAAAGCTTAAACTGAAAACATATTCAATGCAACATGATGGAAATTAATTTTTCTTTTCACATGTTTAAAATTTTCTCTTAAATATATATCTCTGTAGTTTTAAAAAATATATGCTTGTAATTATATAAAATAGAGCAAAATAAATAATTACCGATAGTTGGGCTTTGTTCCACTCACCTGTCCTTAGTTTATATTTTATTAGTATGTGTGTGGTGCACATTCTCCAGGTATGAATGTTGATACGCATGTAAGCAGGAGTGCAGGCAAGAGGTAAATGTCAGGAGTCGTCTCCAAATCTTGGCAGAACCCAGGGCTCAGTGATTTGGCCAGTGGAGCTGGTCAGTTTCTCCCAAGGATGCCTCTACCTGTCCCTGCCTCCGAGTTGCTAGATTGCAGAAGTTCGCTGTTATACCCAGGAGTTATGCAAACTCTGGATTTCGTAATTAACGCCCCCTTCCTTCTGTGTACATGGGGGGGGGGCACTTTAGTGACTCAACTATTGCCTTAACCCCATGTTATTTTTATTGTTTGTTTTTGTTTTGTTGGACTTAATCTCTAACCCACACACACTTTTATGTATCTGAGGATAATCTACAACTGTCAATCCAGTGTGCTCACTTCCTCAGTGCAGGTATCACAGGTATGCCCCACCATACCTAGTTTAAATTGGGCTGAGGATCAAGCCCAAGGCTTTCTACCAACTGAACAATATTCCTAAACCTACACAACTCTTTGTACAAAACTATTGGGAAAAAATCTGCATTTCTTCTGCATCCTGAAGAGGAAGTTAAAATAGAGAAGTGTATCAAGTAAATGCTGATATTCTTAAGCCTTTACATTTGCTTTCAAGTACTATTCTAAATAAACAACTGTTTCTACCAGTATCTGTTTTTCCTATGGATTCCCAAAACCATATTAAATGGTCTCAATTACATTCCCTCTTTCTTTTTTATAGAAAGTTAACAGTCAAAGAATTCCAAAGTAACAGCCTCTATTCTATTATCTGTACAAAAACCAGCTTAGATAAAAAGATAAATTCTTTATGATGTTTTAAATAACACAATATTAATTCAAAATAATTGTGCCTTTTATTTAATTAGTGTTACATATTTTATATGGTGGAGCAAATTTTTCATCAGCTGATCGAGACAAGCAATTTAAAATTCAGATTATACATTATCCAAGTGAGACCACATGAAGCAATTACATGATTTTTCTCTGAATAAGTAAAAAGAAGCAATTGTGAGGTTAATTGTGGCTAGACACAGCTTCTTCTCAGTGATGTTATTCCTGTCACATTATCCTGAATTGCAGATTTTCTCTTAGTTTACACTTAGTGATTTTCCTCCCTGTTGAGCCATATTGTTCACTTCAAAGTACTAACTCATTATTCCTTTTGAACACAGCACAGCAAATAACTTCTTGCCAAGTACCCTGATTGTTTTTTACATCTTTTTTTCAAAATGCTAGATTATATTTCTATCAATTGAATGCGTAATCAAAACCATTCATTCAGGAGAAAAGAGTCTTTAGACTGAAAAATAGACCAATTTAGAGGAAAGTTCATTTTGACATTTAGATCTCAAGGAAAACTCAACTTGGTCAATACTATTGAATCAGAAGCATGGTTATAAAAATATTGACAAGCTATAAACACCATGAAACAATTTGCATTCTTTTCATTTTATCTTTATTTTCTATCACATTATTTTAAATGTATATTTTTGCAAGTAATCCAAATGTTACAGTGTGAAGACATATTCAGTGTGAAGTCCAAAATAATGGTACTGAGAGTACATGGATAATATTAAGAATAAATTATCATTTCTATTTTCAGAACATTTTTTCTTCCAGAATTCTTTTCAACTCATGACAATTTTCCTGGGCACTTCACACCTATTTAGAAATACAAAATATATCAATTGTTGCCTATATAGTTTATATCATACATATCAATATTAACATCTACTATGCAGTTGGAGTAAGCTAGCTGTCCACAGCAAACATCTCTATAAGAAAGAGGAAGAAAAAAAGTAATAGGAGAGGAAATAGCATTGCTTTATAAATAAAATTTCTTACTCATAAGACCTGCTCATATCAGGTATATAAACACTTTCCTCAACAAAAAGTATCTTGTAATGAGAATTTGCAATAAGGAGGTTGATATTACTATTTTAAAGTGATTTTTGAAAGAGTATAGTGTCATAATTCTTTTTTTCACAATAATTTACATATAATTATGGGATATACTGTAATTTGATACATAGTTACCATATGATTACTCAGAAAAATTAGCATCTACCTCTTCTTGAACACTTATCATTATTTTGAAAACTATAGCTTATGATAATTTATGTTTTCATAAAGAGCTAGAAAAATGATCAGTAAGTCTTCTCTGAGGAGCAAGTTAGTTGATCAAAAAAAAAAAGGTATAGTGCCTTCTCCTAATAATTCCATTTCTAATATTCTCCTTCTCCATTCCCTTATTACCTGGAATTTATTCCATTTGGCAGATTTATTTTTCTTTTTTATAACTAGCATTACCACCACAGGAGGAACTTGTAATCCACCTAAGGCTTTCCTACCTAGTGGTAATTCACCTGGAAACTATTTCCTATGGAAACAGCTTTCTTATCAGGGGTCTCCATTCTTTGAAATCAATTAAAGAGACTATGTTATATTTTTAAATGCAGAACTAAATTCCATAGAAGCTGGGAACCTAATCATTGCTAAAGGATATAAACACAGTTTGTGAACAAGATGTTTATTGTATTTTTATATCTGAGGAATTTCATATGTTTCATACTGACAATTTTAATACAAACCTGCTCTTATCAGTAGCTTCTGTTGTAGTCTACTGGGGTAGAATTCAGAAAAGTTAATCAATATTGAGCATATTTAATGCTAAAATCTTCTATAAACCACACGTCTCAGTAAAAGTCTAGTCATATCTTCTTCATAAGATATTTTGACTAAAAATCTATTCAATGTTATTTTTAACATAAGCTGACTTTTCTATTTTGATTTGTTAACCCCGTTTTTCTTTGGATTAATGTTTTAATTAAATGGTCTTTTGGATACTTTTTTATTTGCACATGAGGGTGCTTGTGCGTGCACACATGTGCACTCGTGTCAAGCCTCTTGCTGCTGCAAATGAACATCAAACACTTGTGCCATTTTATGCGTTTGGCTATGTGAGTAGTTAGAGAATTGAACTCAGGTTCGAAGGCTTTACAAGCAGGTTACGTTTAACCACTATGCCATTTTCTCAGCCTCAAAGTTATTTTTAAATGAAGGGATGTCAATGTGATTTAAAGTAGTTGACTTCATTATTGAGTCTTTATGTAATAAAAATATTAGTTTTTGCATGTGTCTGTAATGGTACAATAAATGCACTTGCTTTGGAGATTGTAATCTTTTGGGAGAAATAAATACTAAGGAAACAGTATAGCTTGATGAAATAAGATGTACCAGTGTGGCCATCAGCCTGAAATCCCAAATGCCATGTATTTATAAAATGTAAGGGGATAAAATAGTACTCAAAATGTTTGATGGCTACTCTTTTCATTAAACCAGCAGGTTCATTATAGTGATGAAAGAAAAATATGAAATTTACGAAAACTATAATTGATTATACAAATTATAGGCTTCTAATAAATTAGCTTCATTAGAGAGGCAGAAAAATCTATCTGAAAATTAGCAACTCAGGAGTGAATGTTCTAGAACAGAATTAAGCCAACAAACAGAAAATAAATTATATTGGTCTCTATAGATCCTAAATCAGGATATTTAGCCTGGGGTCTCTATTTCAGGCTTAACAATGTTATGTTTCAGGTGATCTGAAGGTCAGGGCTGTCCCAAAGAAACTCTGTTCAAGGCATGGTCCCAGATAGTATACTATTGAGATATGACTGGATCCACACAACAATTAATTCATCAATATGCTATTCCTTTGATGAGTTCACAGCTATGAAATGAGGCCTTTTGGGAGGAAGTAGGTCACTGAACGTTTGCCTTTGAAGGGTAAATCTTGTCCCTCTCCCCTTGTCGTCCCCTCTGCTTCCTGATGGATGACATGAAGTAATCAGCTCTGACGGTTCAAACCTTCCTGCTTTTATGCCTTACCACAGGCCCGGAGCAATGAAGCTATCAAACTATGAACAGAAACCTCAGAAATCATGAACCCAAATCCTAAATTAATTTATTCTCCTTTAAGTCTATTTATTTATTTTTTTGCAGACATTTATCATAGGCATGGAAATCTAAAACAATTTAAGTCCTGAGGAATCTACCTGGAGAAACTCACATCTGTTGAACGTTCTCTTGTCTTTCCCTGGAAATTCTTTCTGGAAATATCAGCTCTGTGCAAAACACAAGGCTTCGTGGACCAGCAGAGCTGGGTCTTCACAGGGTAAGTTGGTAACTGAGCATTATCATACCAGGAACTAAAAGGAAGCAACAATTGTTTATAACATCAAAATGTAATCACAAAAATCGCATCTTACTAATGTTGCTCTGTGTTTTAAAATTTGAATTTATTTTAAGTGATTTTATTTCTCATGAGCTGTCCAGGAGATGCAGCCAATATATCATAGAAGGCATCGAGTCAAAAGATTGGGGTCGCAGGGACCATCTCCACTCTGTAAGAGACATGGTAGATAGTGGCCAAGTTTCAAACAGCTTCACTCTCCCCAATGCAAGGCTTCCATCAACACTGGGTGGTATCTTGGGTTTACAGAGATACTTCCAGAATAGCTACATTTTCCTATCCAAGATAGAAAATTTAATAGTTAGGAAAAATACTATGAATTGTTGATTATAAAATATTAAACATTTTGTAGCAAAATATAACAGTGAATGATTGAGTTGATTTTCTCAAAATCTGGTATTAGTCCCATCCTTTTAGAGAAATGACGTAAGAGCTCTGCATGTGAGAGCCTACCATCCTGCATTGTTTTTTCATATCTATGTTTTCTCACATTTATGGTCATACCATCATGAACACTCCCAAACTCATTTTACAATTTACTTGTTGTATTAAGGCAATGAAAACTGTAGGGGTTTTCTCTCTTTATATTTGAAGTCCAGTGGATGAAAATATTCTTGCAACATATTTGAGTCAGATTAAGTCATACCACAGAATATGAATTGAGGGTACCACCAATGATGTGTTCTATGAATGAAAAAATCTCATAACAGAATTTACCCAAACATACAAATCTGCACAAGATTTCTGAGCACAGATGACACTGATAACTGAGGTAATTCTCAATGCAATACTCCCCAGGTGAAAGTATTGAAAACACAGACAGGAAGCTTGCCATATTTTCCCATTTGAAAGAAAATGTTGCTATATATATATATATATTCCAGGTGGGAAAGAGGCTTCAGGTATTAGATTAATGGAAAGGCTTTCCAAATCATTTATGTTAGAAAATTTAATTTAAAAATTCTGCAGAGAGAAAAATAGCACTCAAGAAATTAGCAATAAAATTGGCAATTTAAAAATAACCATTTATTAGACTTCATTGTTTCTTTTAGTGTTGCTGATATTATTATAAATTCAATTTCCAACACAGAGCTACCTACCATAGAATCTTGTAATTTCCGGGAACCCAAGACATTCACATTAAGAAAGGATCTGAATGAAACATTTTTTTTGTGTGTGTGTGTGTATGTATTAGGGCACACATACTCTTTCATAAGAAAATCAGAAACCAGTCTAGACAATGTGAGTGCTGTGAAATAGAGAATGATGAAGTAAGTTATCTTTTTCTCCACAGGAGCACACTGAAAACACTATAGAGAATAAAATAAGCCAAAGAACCTTTAGGTTGAACTATGGAAATTAAAGTGACAGAGAAGACAGAGAGGCCATAGTTTAGGAAAGATTGATCCAGTGTGCTGTGTAAGATTGCAGCTCTGATCACAGCTCTCAAATGGAGGTCTGGACACGGAGATTACTATATGTTGGAAAGAACTGATGACCTCTTAGAACATATATTGTTTTTGTAGTGTAGGGGGATAATAGTTAAGTTTATTAAACATTAAATGTATTTTAGTCATATTGTAGAATCCTAGGAAGTAAAGACTCACTTTAAAGGTAAACAGCCCAGCTTTTTTTTTAATTTTATTTATTCATTTTCAAGGAGAGAGAGAGAGAGAGAGAGAGAGAGAGAGAGAGAGAGAGAGAGAGAGAGAGAGAGCGAGCACACCAGGGCCACCGCCATGTGGTTCTGGCTTATGTGGGTCCTGGAGAACTGAACCCAGGGCCTTAGGCACTGGAGGCAAGTGTCTTAACCGCTGAGCCATCTCTCCAGCCCCAGCCCAGCTTTTTAATAGTGCAGAGTTGTAATCCCAGCACTGTGGGAGCTGAGGCAAAGAATCTCAAATTTGAGACAAGCCTGGGTCTCAGGCCTTTCTGGACTAAAGAGTGCGAGCCTGTCTTGAAGGAAGGAAAAAAAACAGTAAACAAGTAACATAGAAAAGTAAAGAAAGTAACATATGCAGAGAATGTAAGAATGCAAATAACGTGTAGCAAAAATAGAGGCAATAAGTCTACAAGTTTCAAAACATCACACGGTGTCCCATATGTATGTGGAATTTTTATGCATCATGGAAATGAATGAATAAATAAGAAAATCTGAAAAATTAAAAGGATATGCATTCAGACCCATTGAAGTGAACTAGACTTTTCACAGTATATTAGACTTCAAGGCAATAACTTCTCGCTTGGATAGCTGCCATTCTCCTGAGTTTAGACATTGAAATGTGCTCTCTAAAAAAGAAGATTTCTTAATATCCACAGAATTCCAGGGTGTGATGGTTTGATGCAGGTGTCCCCCACAAACAAATGTGTTCTGAATGCTCCAATCCCAGCTGATGGCAGTTTGGGTATTGGAACCTTCTTGGAGGTGTCCAACATACTACATAGGTGGGCTGGACTTTGGGGTCTGCCCTTTGAATCTATAAACCAATGGGGTCTTCCCTTTACATACCTGAATCTGGCAAAATAATCTGTTTTCAATTGACTGTAATGTCTTGTCCCTGCTGTTTTCAGCCCTCTGTGCCTTCTCTCTGCTCTGTGATCTTTGCATGACACATGGTCAGTCTGGCCCTCATCTCCTACTTCCCCACCCAGCTAGTTTGAGTCTGGGTTGGGTGGGGAGACAGCAGAGCAGTGTTTCTTGGCTTGGCTAATTTTCTGCCTGCCTCTGCTTTCTGCTTTGGGGTAAATTCTCATTTTAATTACACGTATGATTTCCCTCTCATCTCTGCATATATCATGTGTGTATTTCCTTTACACTCCAAATCTACGATGAGGGCATTTCCCTAAACTCTGAGCCTGCTCCCTGTGTAATTTCTCTAAACTCGGGGTATCTCTCTTCCCTCCTCTCTCTTTCAAGGTAGGGTCTCATTCTAGCCCAGGCTGACCTGGAACTCACTATGTATGTCAGGATGACCTTGAACTCACAGTGATCCTCCTACCTCTTCTTCTCAAGTGTGGGGATTATGGACTGCACCACCATGCTTGGCTAAACTCCCTTTACTATCTGCTTCTCACCACCATGGCACACTCTCCTGTTTTGAAACCATCACCACTTCTTGTAACTTTCTTCCTCTGGAAGACTCAGGGCAGATGCTTTCTACATGAGAGTGTTTCTTGTTAGTCTTCCTACGTAAACTCCTGGGTTCTCTTCCACGTGCCTGTGGCTCTGCTCCAGGATCTTCCTGGAAGTCCATTTCTCTTAAGACCTTCATGAGGCTTGCTGTCATCCACGTGTTGAGAATCTGCTCCAGACTTTTCCTAGACCTCAGTTTCCCTTAAATAAAACCCGAGATTTGTGATTTTTCCCAAAGTAAACTTGATAATTCATAATTTATCCTTCTGAAGCCTGTTTTTTTTTTTAATCAATTACTTGTTAGAAATAGGATAAGAACTCAATTTTGGAGTTGGTAAGTTTGGGAGACCTCTCCTGAACCCCAAAATCCTGTATCATTTTTCATTTCACCTTACAGCCAGAAGCCATTTACATTACATTTTCTTCCTTCCTTATTTCCTTCCTTCCTATCTATCTATCATCTATCTATCTATCATCTATCTATCTATCTATCTATCTATCTATCATCATCTATCTATCTATCTATTATCTATCTATCTATCTATCTATCTATCTATTATCTATCTATCTATCTATCTATCTACCTATCTATCTATCTGTCTATAGTCTATCAATAATCCTAGCCCATCTATCAATCAATCATCTATCTGTCAATAATATATCTATTTATCAAACAACTATCAAGCCCTAGTGGAGCACCCTTGAAATTAGGATTTCTTTTTGTCTTTTTCAGTTCCAACTCCCTATAGGAAGATGTTCCAATCATCTCCCCAAAACCCTGGTTTCTAAGAGCAGAAGTCCCAGCTCTGGTAACAAGGGCTCACAATTTAATCTGTATAGCATATTCTCTATATTTAATTTTATGGAGAAGGTAGAGACAGACTGAAAACTGCTCTCTCCCCAGTTTGAGCAAACGTGCAAATGAAACCAGGTCATGGCTTTTTCTTTTGGTTCAGCCAAGTGGCTAGACTCACAGGCAAATCTTTTTGACAAGAGACTCTAATAACGTTATTTATTTACTGACCAAGCAACTATCAACTATTGTCTCTTGTTTTATTTTTTGTTTATGCTCCAACTTTATTGAGGTATGATTGACACAGAAAATTACATAGGTTTCAGATTCTCTTTTTTTATATCAAAATTCATTAATATCTGAATAAATTAGAAAGCGTCTATTTAAAAAGTAACAATAATTCTGGAAAGATATTATTAATAGCACCATGTGGTAAATACATTGAAAGATCACTATTGTTTCCTGACTCTTTCAGCAAGCAGGAGAAGAAAAATGTTAGAAAAGTGAAGCATATTCAAGGTTTAGTGCCCATTGGATCTCATGTCACACATGGAAAAGGGAGGTCTTAAAATTTACAATGAGTCTAAATCCATTTCCTTTCTGATGAAATCTTTTAATTTTCACTGCAATTACCCAGAGTTAAGATACATTAGTAAAACATATAACTTGGAAGAAAATTAAATTTTATTTTTATGTAATCAATTCCACCATGCCATGAGAGCAGAGTGGGGATTAAGATTCTGAAGAGTAATCACTGATAAAGATATCAAATAATCAACAGTCTATATATTTCACACCAAGGCTTCAAATCAAATGAGATTTTATTTCTGTAATATATTTCTTTTTGAGCCTCCAGATGCATCTAATCAATTTAACATCTTGCAAATATAATCTTTCCCCACAAGAAAATATGCAATTCAGTGACATATGGCTTTTTCCTTCTTTTTTTCTCTTTTCTTTTCTTTTTTCTGAGGAGGAACTACACAGGCTTCATGAGAACAGGCTCACATTCTACTCACATAGCAGCTGAAACTCGTCTCAATGCAGGAATCTTTATTGACCGTAAAAAAAGGGAACACATTGAGCACTATGCATCTTTAATTACACTCATTTAACATCTCCAATCAATTTTCCAAACCTGTGCATTGCCTTTTGGTACAGGAAGAGTTTCAACCATGTTTGCATTTTATAAAACTTCATGTGTGTCTGTGGGAGGGAACCAAAAAGCAAACTGATATTTTTAATGTATGTTCATATATATATATATATATATATATATATATATATATATATATATATATTCCATAATGAATTACATTATTTAGTGGGCAAACAATGAGTTGTTAGCCCCCATCCCCAATTAGCTGGATATCCTCTTCCGTGGGTCGTCTGGATCAGTCCTTGTGACAGGGGACCATGGATAGCCTAGTACTCAGCCCAGTCCTCCTGGCCCAAGTGTGTTGTTACTGAGGGGTGCCATGCCTCTGGATAGTCTCCCCCACCACGGCTCTCACAATCTTTCTGCCCCCTCTTCCGCTCAGTTCCCTAAGTCATGGTGGGTGAGTTTTAAGGCTGCTTTGATGTTGTGAGCTTAGGGGTCTTTGTGTCGAAAATTGTTGGTTTCTGTCACCCTGGCTTATCCTGTGTTGATTGAATGGTTGTGGCTTTGGTCCCTTGTTCATCCCGTCATTCTCTGCGGGGTTTCATATGGATCCTCCACGATATGACTGTGGTGGCTCATCTCTTGCCAGATCTCAGCTTATCTGCCTACAGTTGGATGGTACAATTAGATGGCCCACAGCTCTCTCGCTGTATCCTGAAAAATACAAACACAATCTCCATCGGAGACTGAGATCAGTACAGGTTAATAAATAGACACAATTCTGGATTACCTAGATTCTAATTTTAGTAGTCTCCCCATCAATCACTCCTATATTGCATCTTTTCTTGTGAGCCCAAGAGAATGGGATTCGGTGCCTATCGCCCTGAATCCCCAGTTTCAGTCAATCTCCCCCTCACTAAGTGGAATATTTGGCTGAATCTAAAAGCTGTCGATTGTCTCCCCAAGGCCCAGCCTCCTCCACTGCAGGAGTGCTCCTTTCTTGGTTCGCTGTTCTCTCCCAGTATTAGGTGTGGTCAGCCTACTCATGGCCGCAGTCTGTGTTTCATGCCAGTGGTCTCTGTTTACTCTAGCTGTTGTTGATCAGCTTCCCATGGCAGCTTGTGTAGTGCCTTCCAGCACTGCACTAACTGCCAACTGGGGGCTGGTTACCATTCTGGACCTTTAAGGGTCTCTAGATGCTGATTGGTGGCATTCTGTGGTTTCTTCAGCAACAGGGTTTGGCCTCAGGCCTGGGAGGGTGTTCAAGAGCTTTGACAGAATTCTGTCTTGTTTTTGGAACCTCATGGATCACTTTGGTCAACAGCTCAGTGAGAGAAGGAACCAGTGGCTGGGACCAGGGGTTGTCAGACTGATCAATTATTCACAGGCTTAGACTCTCTCCCCTACTACTCATGGCCCTTCTTGCCTTCGACTCCCACTACTTGCTCAATAGGTTACAGTGTGCTCGTGAGGATTTATGTTTTTGAACCTAATTTGGATTAGCCTTATGCCTGAGCTATTCCCCTCCCCCCATCCCTTACCCCTCATTCATAACCTCTCACTTCTTTCTACTAATCTGCATAGAGTTTACGGTTATCCTGGTTAAGGGCCACATATGAGGGAGAGTGTGCGGCATTCGATTCTCTGTTCTTTTGAGTGTTCACTTAGTAAGATCTGCTCAAAGTCAGACCATTTTTTCTTAAATTTCAATGTCATTTTTCCTTTCAGCTGAGTAAAATTCCATCATGTAAATATACCACAGTTTCGCTGTCCATTCCTCCATGGATAGGCATTTGGGTTGATTCCAAATCTTGGCTATTATGAATTGAGCTGCTATAAATATAGTTGTACAAATGTTTCTGCGACGAGATGTGACATCTTGTGGATAGATGCCTAGTAGAGGGATAGCTGGGTCCATTGGTTTTTAAGAATTGAGTTTGTGGCTGGGTGTGGTGGCACATGCCTTTAATCCCAGCACAAGGAGGTAGAGGTAAGAGAATCTATGTGAGTTTGAGGCCACCCTGAGACTACATAGTGAATTCAGGAGAGCCTGGGCTAGAGCAAGCGTCCACCTCAAAAAAATATATATATGAGCTGGTAATAGGCTGAGAGACCCCAGGGGTGGCAAGAAAGGGCTGGAAGGGGGGTGTCAAAGGTTGGGAGAGTGGGCACTGGGTGTCAAAAGGGCTGGTCATGATGCTGAGGGGCCACCCAGCACAGGAAGAAGAATAAAGGCTGGCTGGAGCTGAAGAGTAAGCCTGGCCTCTATACCCTCCTGGTGGAAGATTTTGGTGTTAAGGGGGTGCAGGTGCAGGTGATCTATGAGCTTCAGGACAAATGTCAGTGTCCTGTGACCTCCACAGTAAATGCCAGTGTCCTATATGGATTCTTCTTTCTGTTCAAATGGATGGAAGGACACGGGTCCTGTCAGAAGATGTCTACATTGGTGGATGATATGTCTGTCATTGATGATAATATTGTGAAATATATGCTCTTTGCCCATCAGCTGATACCCAACACTTGTGCCCCTGATGCCTTCCTGAGCTTGTTCCTGAAGTGGAATGTTGTGAACCTGAGGCCCATGCTTAGTCGTATGAAGGATTGCATCAAAGGCTTCTGCCCTGAGAGCAAAGAATATGCGATTGGCAATGCCCCAGAACTGGCACCATGCTAGAGCAGTGACACACCACCTCCCCAAGAACCAGAATGCCCTCAGTGCAATGCAGACCATGGAGGCATTCCACTTCATCAGCTGTCACAGGTGGGCTCTTTGAATTGCATGGACTGAAGGTCTACCCCATCGATCATGGACCCTGGGAAGAGCCTGAGGAGTGGACAGACAAGGCCAGGTGAGTAATCATGGAACGCATTGGATTTGCCAGTGCAGGGGAGCCCCACCAAGACATCCGCTTCAGCCCGGCAGCTGTGGTGCCTGACTGTAGGATCAAGTACAAGGCCAGGCTGCATGCGCTGAAGGTGAACCAACAGACATTCCTGGAGGCTCTTCAGCAGCTGATCAGAGTAACACAGCCAGAACGGATTCAGACCCACAAGTCTCAAGAGTCATTAAGCTGCCTGATGAGACCAAACCAGACTGTGCTGGAGGCAGACAGGGCCCAGCAGTCTCTGAGGGCACCAACATGGATGGTACAGAAGAGGTGGCTGGCTGAGACTCACAACCTGTGACCCACAGCCCTCCCAGCAAAACCAAGCAGGTGGTGAAGGATCCAGGAAGCAATGTCATGGGGTTCCCTCCAATCCTATACCCATCATCCAGTGGCTCTCAGCCTTTCCAAACAGCTATGCCAAGTCCCCCCACACTCAAAGAGGTTGGGAAGGGGTCTTCACCTTCCATCTGATTGGACCAAGGCAACCAGGGGTCCAGCAACCCAGAGGAGAAGTTGGTGGCAGTTCCACAGATGGCAGAGAGAAGACTGGGCTGGTCAGGCCCAGAGATCCCTTGAGTCGGGAGATGCACTCACCCACGAAGCCACTGGCACAGCTAGAGTGTGTGGAGGCCAAGTTTATCAGCTACGAGGCTGGTCTCAAGGAGGAAGTGGAGAAGAGGAAGAAGTCCAGATTGAAGATCAGAGAAGGCCTCACAATATGAGGACTTTCCCTGCACGTTTATCTCACGCTGGCTCAGAAAGGCATACCAACCAATCTAGGGGATAGAATAATACCTCGGTGTGGTGGCCATCTTCATAAGCAGAGGAAGCCTCCCTGGAGGAAAGGCTCTCGCCTCTCTCTGCAAGGCCAAGCACCAGCAAGGACCACTGGCCCTGACCCTGAAGCCTGCTCTTGACACAAGGCTTTTCACCAGGGCGCCTCTCTGCCCGGTTCTTTCCCCAGTGTTACTAATAGTTCCAGCCAGCGTCCAGGCCCTGGGAGTGGGAATGGGCTGCATTCCCTGAATTATGGTCTGGGGCCCGGCCAGCAGGTCAGCCCCATAGTTCCCAGCATGCAGCAGCTGGAGTTGGGCTACAGCAAGGTACTAGGGAGCAGCAGAAGCTAGCCTTGCTGCCTTGGCAACAAGATACACATTTTACCCATGGGCGAAGTCCATTTTCTCTGAGTTCCAACTCATCATATTAACACGGCCAGCTTCTTGACTTGGTTTTTCCCTTGGTAGGTATCATTATGGTGCGCCTGGGTCCTTCTGTCATGCCTTCCCAACTGGGCACTCAAGAGGGCATTGGGACCAGGTGCTTGAGCACAGTAGCTATCAGCTTCTTATGAAGAAGCCAGGCCTGCTCCTCGTTCCTCTTGAGAAAGCGCTAAACTCAGACACCTGACTGTTGTGATGGAATGGCCAAGGAGTGTCCCAGTGAGGGTAGGATGAACCAGCCTGCTGGGGTCCCACAGCTTGAGTGGAGAGAAAAGTTTGAGGACTTTTGATTCCACCATAAACAATGACCATCAATGTGTATTGATCATCTATTAAATGACAGGTGTATTACCTGGATTACTTCATTTAATCACCATAATAAACCAGAGCAACTACCCTTATTATTCCTGAAAATGTGGAACTGTGATATCAACATTCCACATTCTTAACATACTAAACTAATTTTACCAATGTTAACATACTAAACTAATTGACCTTGCTTTCCCTCACAGGATTTCTTCATGCATCTTATAGGTCTTGAATTAATATATAAATATCCTCCAATGTCAATAAACACATGTGGAATCAAAAAACAAAAGTTTCAAGTGTTTGGTTATATGTATACTGTCCTGGATCCAATCAGCCCTGTCAACTGCTATCCACAGCAGGGCTCTGGGGCTCTTTGTTTTCTGTGTGTGGCCCTAGCTATGGGATTGCCACATGGGGCAAAGGGGAGCCTCTGCCCAGCCTCTCAGTATTACTGTCTCTTTAAGGATGGCAGAGACAGGCTGCTTGAAGGAAGCTGGCACACCACTTCCAGCTTCTAGGGTTTAGGATGGCAGGGTCATGACAATTAGATAGAGCCCCTGTTCCCAGAGGACTTTCATGCCAAGGGAATAATGGGCTCAGCATTGATTTGATCTCTAGCCCTAAACAGCCCTGTGACCTCATCAGATGGCTTTGAACGTGTTCCAAGCAGGTCCCTTCTATATACATAATGACTGGGGTCGGGAGTACTGGCAAGTATGGCAGCTACCATTAGGCTGAGCACAACCTCCAGCTCCTGTAATACTGGATCAGTGATGAATAAACCTGCTAAGAAATGAAAAACAATGAGTTTTTAACTTGAGTCTCCATTGGACATGGCCCTGCTGGGGAAGAGGTATGTCATTGGGGGCAGATTCGGTAGGCCAGCCCTACTGGGTGTGAACAGAGCAGCTGGACCTCTGGCTGTTGGCGTGTGCTGGCTGATTGAAGCTGCCTCTCTGATATGAATCTATGGAAGCAAACCAGCTTCTTCTGTCATGATGGAGCTTCCCTGACTCTTTAAACCTGAAATGAATTCTTTCCTCCCCTTCAACTGCTTCTGATCAGATGTTTGTCCAGCAACACAAAGGTCACTGCAATACAAACTATATGGTTTTACATATTAAAAATAAACAAAAGAAAAAATAAGGAAGGAAAACAAGAGTTAAAAATCGTAATCATATTTCACGTTTCCAGACAAAATTGTTTGTAATGCCTACCATGAACCACAGTTCCACAATTCCAAGGAATTGTTTTTCTTTAACACTTATAGTGAACACTCTGAGCTACACAGGGGGCACAATGCCCTTGGAAATGACAAAAACAGGTGGGTAAAATAAAATTTTGTAAGATAAAGATCATTTTCTTAACGTTTTATAAGAATATGGGTTTGTTGAATTTAACATATCACCCTTTAATTTGAATCTTTCTATATGAGTCACTTTTGGATAGGAAACCCAATTAAAAGTTCTCTAGAGTAAAAAGCATCCACTTAAAGCACTTTGCATTGAAATTCTATTCATGGAAAAATTTCTGAATGCAATTATGAGTTTATTGTAGCTTTAAAGAGAATACCAAACTTTCTTTCAGAAATTAATTTTGACCTGTATATAATTCATCACATTTATATTTAGTAAAGTGATGTCCTAGCATTCCTACAATGTTCCCAACTGTAAACTTTTTTTCCATCATTCTTGAGCCTCCCACCCTACAACTCCATAAACCATGCACCCATCATCTGAACCCACTCATTTTATACATGGTCATACTTGTCTTTTGGAAATTTCTACATACTCTGCTGAGGTGATTCAGTTATCAATATATTAGTGTGACTGGGAATCCAGGTTCTCTCCTTCACGCACAGGGGATGGGGAACATTGATCCAGTTCAAGGCAGTGTGGTTCAGGGGGAATTGAACAGTGAAAGAAATCAGCCCCTGGATTTCTAGGTATTGGTGAAGATCATAACTGACTTCAAGTCAGTCCTTCCAAAGGTTTGTTTATTTTGGGATTAGTTCTATAAAGAGTGATCTATATTTTGAGAAGTTATCATTAACTTTGGACTTTTATATAATGATGCTTTAAATTTCATAAGCCTTTCAGACATAAATGCCATACTTACACAAATCAGCAAAATAAAGACTCTAAGAGAAGCAATGATTTTTGATATATTGTTACGGCATGGTAATACTGAGAAAGAAAACCCTACCTGCCCGATTCAAAAATATTTTGCCTCCTTCAAATCATGACGTAGAGGCTTAGGTATGAAGTAAATCAACTGAGAAATAGATGCATCTTGTCTCTTGTCACTTCCTCAAGATTCTCACAATATCCTTAAAGTAAATGTTAAGGAATTGATTAACTGAGGCTTCAGTAGAGCTGGGCTAAGCTACTTTGTCTGGTGTTTGCACAGGCTAAATAGTCTGGAAGCCATATTAATACTGTGTCTTGAGTTGAGCCATTTATTCCTCTAAGGCAGTGATATCATCCCTCTCCTGGTCTCCTGTTCATCGTGAATCCAGTATACAGCAGATCTTTTGTTTCTTACACTGAATCTATCATTCACACTACAGAACATATAACCATAACTTTCTCTTCCCCTCAAAAGTCAACTACATGTTTAGGAATTATGTGACATGGAGACAGTAGTGAATGGAAAACTGCTAGAGATTCATGGATTATTCATATAGATAGGACTTGCTACATCCATATATCATTGGTAACTTCATAAATCAAATCATCCTAAAATCTTGAAAATTGTTTTTACCAACATAGTAAACAAATATATTATTTGTTGGAAAAAATATAGCAGTTTTAATTCCTTTTGACTAACTTCAAGTTTATATGAAATGCAGATTATTAAGAGCTGTGATGGTTGCTGTTCTATATACTGCCATAAATGCGTCTCAGTAATGATCTGCTGGAAATTCAACTTGGCCTTTGCAAAGTCTGAGCATTAAAAAAAGTAAAAGAAAAAAGAATCAACATGCAAACCACAGGTGTGCAGAAAGCAATTTACCAGTGTGTGTTCAGCTTTTATGTTCTTAGTAAGTGAGAATTGATTTCAGTAATTATCCCAATTTTCCAGGATCCCTGGCTTGTGGGTTATTGCGGCTTCGCAACTAGCTTTTTTTTGGTGTTCCTGGACCCCTAGCAATAAAATGTCAATAATCTGCCCCCTACCTCAGAGCTATGTTGCCTAGATACTGAAGTGCATGCTGTAAGTGCAAGGGTCTTTTTAGAAATTAAAGTGTTTCATTCTAACTCTGAGAGGAATCAAAATATCCTTGCTTTTAAAAATGAATATCACTCAGATCCAATTTAACCCACTACTTGACCAAATTCATTACATAAAAGCATCTTGAAGCCAGAAAATGAAAATGCCTCACCTTAGTGAAGTAATGTCACCAAACTCAGTACCTCATCCACAGTTTTCCATCTTCTCTCACCCCACAGGCATACCTGCTTCCTTGAATATCACTGCCTGCAATGTGTTTTAAAACATAGACCTCAGATATGGCAAAGCCAAGAGATAAGGAGATATCTGACATTAATAAGACCATTTACTATACTTGAGAATTTCTCCAGGAGGACACACTATGCTATGGGAAAGAGACATAGAATGCCCTGAGGTCATGAAGGACACAGAAAACAGGAGGAGGTAGGGTGAACGTTAGCAAATCTTTCTTATGGTTTCCATGGAAAATAGAAGAGAATTCTCAGCACTGTCTACTGCCTCCTTGCCTGTACTTGGCCTTGTGATGATTATGATGGCAAATGGTGACCCAGAGTATCAAAGCCGAAAAGGAAATAAAAGAGTGTGTGTGTGTCTCAGGCTTGGTTGATTTACACATGAATATCATGCCCACAGGTCAGTTGTTGCCTATTTCTTGAAATTATTAAGCCTTGTGAAAAAGCCTGCGAGGTTCCAAGATATCATAGCATTGGAAAATAAACTATATGATTCATATACACAAATTTCTACAGGTTTAATACTTTCAAGCCTTATGCTTCAGAATGGATAAACTAAACACCTGCAACCATACAAGTAGCTGTCTATGAAGGGATCACTTTCCTAATGTTGCTTTTGCTAGTGTATTTCAAAGAGTTACCAGATGTGTTAAGGTGGAAAAATCAAGAAAACTGTTATGATCTGTTCCATATAGCTATTATGAATACTCTTTAGTGAAGAACTACAAAAACTATACATATGGTTGAACTAGCGATTTATTTTTCATTGCAGTAAGAGATAATTTAGGACTAGGAAACTGTGGACTATCTCTGTGAAAGGAGCTTAAAAAGGTCTAATTATAAGATTGGTACTGGGTGCTGCCCTAAAATGGGAACAATTTTACAACCATGTATCTAAATAAATCATATTTAGAAAGAGAGCAGACTAGAGCAATAGGAAGATGGGTAAGGAAATAGTAGTCATGCATATCAACTGTGAGAGGGAGGTGTTGTAGTCAGCTTTCTAGTTGCAGTGCAGAAAGAACCCAAGCAAAAGCGGCTTGTGGAGGAATGGGTTTATTTGGTTTATGGACTTGAGGGGAGACTCCATCCTGGCAGGGAAAACAATGGCATGAGCAGAGGGGTGGATACCACCTCCACCACAGAACGGGAAACAATGGCAGGAAGTTGTGCCAATTACTGGCAAGGGGAAACTGGTTTATAATCTCCATAAACCCGCCCCCAACAACACAGCTCCATCAAGGTTGTAAAATACAAACTGGCATCAGCTGAGGATCGATTACCCAGAACACATTCATTTGTTTGTGGGGGACACCTGGATCAAACCATGACAGTCAGCCCCGGGCCCCGACAAACTAATAATCATACATGATGTAAATACAATGTATTCAACTCAACTCTTAAATCCTCACAGCTTTCAACTGAGCCATAATACCAAAAATAAACCTGTAATAGCACAGAACATTCCCACTGCAAAACATGAGGTACAGAAAAAACAGATTTAACCAATACAAGATTTAAAACAAGCAGGGCATCATCAATCTCTAACTCCAAGTTCAATGATTCCAACCAATAACAAGTCTCTTGGAGATTCAATTCTGCCCCTCCAGCTCGGCTACTCACAGTCCGGGAAAACTTCATCGGGTGCTGGCAGCTTGCCTTGGCACCCATCCATAGTCTTGGAATTCTTTGGGTCTCCATTGCAACCCACAGTTCATCCTCATGGCTCCATCGGGCTCCATGCAGGCAACCTTGCACACCTGCTTCACACGCCGATGGCCATTTTTCAAAAACAAAACTGTGTTGCAAATACAATGACCCTCTCTTCTTGCATTTGTTCTACTCCACAAAACCAGGTGGGCTACCAACTTGTTAATCCAGGGGGGAACAGAGCATTCAGGCCCCTTACTTCAAAAGATCTGCATTCTTCCTGTTGTTCCAATGCAGACCAGCAGGCCCAATCTCAATGGTTGTCATTTCTCAGACAATTGCAGGTGAATGTGCAGCAGTTTTGACCCAAAGATCTTTATTTCTGTGCCATCTCCATATGCTCACACCAGTCCATTTTTACATAAAACAACCCTTCACAGGTTCCCAGGACACAGGCAGGCAGAATGCAGCAAGCCTCTCACACAAACTGCTTCTGGCACAGTCCTGACAAAGTTCTTTTTCACCCTTGTAAGCCAAACTTCACAGTCCATAGTTCTTACTGCATTTAGGTCTTTTAATTCTCACCAGAATGGTTCATCAAGCTGTATTCACAGCACTGCGAGGCGTCTCTTAGGCAGATATGTCAAATCCTTCCACATTCCTTCTATAGATCACTTCCAGAAGATCAAAGCCACAAGATCAGGGTTCTAGCAGCAACAGACCCCACATCCTGGTACCAAACCTGTTGTAGTCAGCTTTCTAGTTGCTATGCAGAAAGAATCCAAACAAAAGCAGCTTGTGAAGCAATGGGTTTATTTGGCTTACAGACTTGAGGGGAGACTTCCTCCTGGCAGGGAAAACAATGGCATGAGCAGAGGGGTGGACATCACCTCCACCACAGAACTAGAAACACTGGCAGGAAGTTGTGCCAAATACTGGCAAGGGGAAGCTGGCTTATAATCCCCATAAACCCATCTCCAACAACACAGCTCCATCAAGGTTGTAAAATCCAAACTGGCATCAGCTGAGGACCAATTACCCAGACAGAACACATTCATTTGCTTGTGGGGGAAACCTGGATCAAACCATGACAGGAGGTGACACCCGTGGTGGTCCTTGGTTGATGTGCACGTTTTGTCTGTGTCCAAGCATCACTACAAATCAGTCTTGCATTTTCATCATGGTCACAGAGGACTGTTTTCAGTTTATGACCTTTTTTGTTTATGATTAGCAAGAAAGCACCAACTCCTGGAGTTCTGCTGTTAACAACGCCTGCTTCTTTGTCACTAAAAGGTGCAAAACACTAAATTTGTTGATACATGCATAATAACAGTGTATTGGTTTATTTTCTCTGACAAAGGCAACTTCTAGTTGTCTGGTAGAGCCCATGATGGCAAGAAAAGTATGCAGAAGGAACCTGAATCACTGGTCAGTACATCCATGCTCAGGAAGCAGAGGGCAGAGAATGTGCAAGCTTAGCTGGCTTTCTCTTTTTAAGAAGTCAGTGATGCTTGCTCATAGAATAGTTTTGCCTAGATTTAGGGCAGGCCCTCCCACCTCATTCATCCCAATCTAGAGACTTTTTTTCAGATGTCCCCAGAGGTTGGTCTCCTACACAATAAACACAAAACATGAAAACTGTGGACTGCAGAGAGGATACTCTTTCTAACAGAACATAAACAAAAAGCCACATGCAGTAATGTTCAACTTCATCTGGGACTGTGCACATTTTTAAATAAAATAAAATTACTTTGTATTACCCTCAAACTAACTTGAAAAATGCTAGAACTATTGATTGCATTTTGTCAGTAGGGGAACTTGCAAATAAAAATGGACACTTAGTGATGATGATTGCATGCATATACATTTATTATCTTTATTCCTTTGAAGACTTCTTTCAGTGAACAACAACAACAACAATAAAAATTGGAGGCAAAATGAGGTATTCCATTTGCTTAGTCATAAAACAGTTTCTGGCAAGCCATAATTGAAATCTATGTGTGATTTAAACCTTTCTTTCCCACCACACTGGTTCTCCTTAAAATTAGGGTGCATTCTCTTATATTACTGATGCCCTTTATTATCTGGAAAATGAAATTATAGGTAATATTTATAACATGTTAACTATGTGCTTTTACAACCAAGTAATTGAATGATGGCTGTAGTATTACTTTCTTAGAAATTAAGTAAATATGAATTACTTCAATTCAATCAGCATATAATAGAATGCCTCCATGTGTCTGCTAATGTTCTGTAATTAGAGGATCTGTAATTAAAGGAGTGACTAAGATACTTGCTTTTAGAAACTGCAGGAGGTCACTACTGCTACTAATTCATTTGAGAGCTTACTGGATCTGGAAGCACCAGGAAAAGAAGCTCAGATGCTTTGTTGCTTTCTACTTGAAATGCACATATAACAATTTCAGTAGCACTATGAATGAGAACACTAGCTCTCTATTGGTATTTGATTGCCAATAATTAAAACTTTAAGTCCACACATCAGGCTTGATTATGATAATTTTGGACTTTATCCTGTGATCCTGAAAAAATACAGAGAACTACCCCTTCCATATGATTTAGATAAACATTTTTTTAAATATACATTTATTGTCCATAATGAGTTACATTATTTAGTGGGCAAATAATGCGTTGTTATCCCGAATTCCCCAATTCCCCCCCCCATCCCTGATCAGTTGGATATCCTCCTCTGTGGGCTGTCTGTATTAGTCCTTGTGGCAAGGGATCCTGGATATCCTAGTACTCAGCCCGGTCCTCCTGGCCCAAGTGTGTTGTTACTGAGGGGTGCCATGCCTCCGGACAGTCTCCCCCACCACGGCCCTCACAATCTTTCCGCCCCCTCTTCCGCTCAGTTCCCTGAGTCGTGGTGGGTGAGTAATAAGGCTGCTTTAATGTTTCGAGCTTAGGGATCCTTGTGTCAAAAATCCTTGGTTTCTGTCTCAATGGCCTTAGATAGACATTTTTAAACCAATGATGATGCCAAACACAGATGTTCTAATACCATTCTTTGCCTTATTAAAGATTACTTGAACTCATTATTTCTACCAATTACAAAAGTCTGGTTAAGTTGATCTAACTTTGCCTGTTTTTTTCTCTTTCATATAGGATCCTGGAGTTGGAGATTGACCCATATTCTGAAATCTGTTGGAAGTGAAACAGCCTATCTGCTCTTCCCAAATTCCACAGATCCTAAAGACAGTCCACGATCAACTGTATGACCTGTCCATTTTATTTTTTTGTATCTTTATTATGAATAAGTATATATATTTTATGATCAAATCTTGTGAATGTGTCCCCAGTTTCCCTCCTCTGTGTTCCCTACCCACTGGGGTCCCTCCTCCGTGTGCATACTCGATCTGTCTATAGGTTGGGGGAAATATGAACTACACAAGAGGTAGCCAGTTTTTCTTTCTTATTTTTTTCTTCCCCCTTTTGTGTATTGTTGTTAAGGGGGGGAAATTTCTCTGGATATTCTACCCCGCCATGGCTCTTATAATCTTTCCACCCCCTCTTCCACTCAGTTCCCTGAGTCATAGTCTGCTTTTTTGTTGAGATCTTAAGTATCTCTGGACCTTTGCCCTTGGTTGTGTTGGGTATGGTTGGTGTCTGTCTCCATAGACCTTTCATGGGTTACCAGACTTGCTGTGGTGATTGGTCTCCTGTTTGTCTTGTCACTTTCTCATAGGTTTCATTTGGGCCCTGTGTGAAGGTGAGGTGTGGTTTTTCTCCTGCCAGGATGTCAGCCATCATCCCATGTCTTGTTGGTGGAATTGAGTTGTCCCGGCTCTTTCAATGCCTTCTGAAAAATACAAACAGAATCTCCATCAAGAATGAGATTAACATACGTTAAATGAGAAAACATTGCTATTTTGGCTAGCTCCTAATGGATATATCCAATCTGTAGTTTTCTGGTAGTGGGAATTTCCCCTGGGAGACAAAGACCTTGGGCCCTATAGGATTATGCCATGGATCCCAGTTCCAGTTTTTCACTAAGAAGATCTCTTAGCCAATCAATAAGCAATTGATTACCCTCCTTGATTTAGTGCCACTGTTGCACAGACTTGCTGTTTTAGCTGTATTTCCTTCTGTCTTTCCTACCAACTTGGTTGGAAAAACACATGCTTTCAAATCCTGGGCTCCTCATGACCCCTACTGCAATGGCTCTCCTCTTCCTTGCTATTGTAGTTAACTTTTCTTTCTGGGACAAATCATTAAACCACAGCATCTTTCTGAAGGTAAGGGTTTATTTAAGCTTACAGTTTTAAATGGAATTTCAGCATGGAGGTGAAAGCATGACAAGCCTGAACAGGAAGTAATATCTTCATGTGAATGGAAAAGAAATAATCTGAGTAAGCTTCCTATATCCAGTGTAGTGATCAAATAGACCTCAAGGTGGGTCCCAGAACAAGCCTCCCGGATGGCTGCACCTCTCAAAGACTCCACAACTTTCCTCAATTGCCACCAGATGAGGACCAAGTATTCAAAACACATGAGCCTATGGGGACATTTCATTGCCCACTTGCACTAAACTTTCAAAGTAAATTCTCACTTTAACCAAGTTGGATTTTTTTTAAGTTGGCATTTTCTTGGTCATAAGAGTCTTGTGATGAAATAAAATGGCAGTGTAGGAAATACACTATTTATGGCCACCATTTTTATAATATAAATGGCGTTTTCTTGAAGTGGCCTTAATTCACCCTAGTGCATTTTAAGATGAGAATTAAATTCATTTTCTCAAATGAACTTATGTAAAGATAAGTAGGTTTCATCCTTGGAGTATATGTTTTATTTAAGTATGTGTGATCACAAAGTAGACAGTTTCAGTTTCTAAACCTTTTAAAGAGGAACACATACAGGACATCAAACAAATTGTTAAAATCTCTGAGAGAGTAGTTATAAAGAGGTTTTTTTAATGTGGGGATATTAGTATAAATTATTTATGGTATAAAATGTGTCTATATATCATCCCATTCTCTGTTGTTAACTGACTTGAATATTGGCATTATTCCTTCAAGTGCTTTATGCTGAGGACAAATCAAACCTTTTTGTTCCTTAAAACACAGTAATGTTAAAATAGGTATGATGGTTTTCTTCTTTTTTAGAAGGAAGGAACATAATATTTATGATAGCAGCAAAGCTCTAGATAATATTTTAAATTATTTTTATGTAAATTAGTTAATTCCTTTAATATAATATCATGTCTCAAATTACTAGAACACTGAATCTAAGACCTAACAACAATTTTCCCAACTATAAGCAATCAGAGGCTGACTACCAATGCATGAATGAAGTGTTTTACTTCAGAACATTTGCAAGAGCTTGGATCAAAACAGACTTAAATTTTCCACAGTGCTTCATGACTAGAAAAGACAATATTTTACTGTCTCAAAAACGGACTTTAAGGCAGAATTCAGCAAATAAGAAGGCACTATGGTCAACAACTAAAACTGGCTTTTTGTTTACTTTAAGAAATGGATGTTGTGTGCATAGGTACTCTATAATCAAATTGAATTGAATTGCCTGTACTTATCAGGGTTTTCTGGGGCCTGCCAGGTGGCTGGAGATTGGGAAGGGAAGGAGTTAGCCAAATCCTGCCAGTCTCAGGATAAGATTATGAAGATTTTAGGCCAGCCACAACTTCCCTTTAACTCCGTGTCCTCCATGCTTCTCAGCAGGGTCCCACAAAACTCATATATGATTGTTTTAAATGATTGTCTTACAAAAAATTCTCATAAATAAATCATAAAATTACTTCAAACACTAAAGTAATGAAAGGATGGCTGGCTCTGAAGTCAAGAAGAAATATTACCAGGATCTTGCTCCTTGGCATTTATTGGGTTGGAAACTCCAAACTAGCTCCCTTTTGAAATGTTTCTGTTCAAAAATGGAATTCTGCATTTATGAATTATGAAATTTCATCTTATTAAATGAGATGTTACTTTATTGAAATGAACACTATGGTTCCATGGATTATTTGGGGGTTCATTACGCAACGACCTCCTGTTTATTCATGGAGCTGGGTGAACAGAATCTTGGGAATGCATGAGCATGAGAGAGGAAACACTCTAGGGATAGTGTTGCAGTGAACAGCTCATCTATTAGGTTGGGAAAGTGCTTTTATGCACAAGAAAGGAGAGGCAGGGAGATATGCAGCAAGGGGATCGACCTGTGGATATCTCATGAAAGGATTGGCAGGGGCAGCTGCATAGATAAACTGGAAGGACTTTCTCATTGCCTGGGCCTTGTTATTACCTTTATAGCTGAATTATGTGAACTCCAGTAAACTCAGGCCTTGAATTGCCTGTACTTATCAGGGTTTTCTGGGGCCTGCCAGGTGGCTGGAGATTGGGAAGGGAAGGAGTCAGCCAAATCCTGCCAGTCTCAGGATAAGATTATGAGGATTTTAGGCCAGCCACAACTTCCCTTTAACTCCGTGTCCTCCATGCTTCTCAGCAGGGTCCCACAAAACTCATATATGATTGTTTTAAATGATTGCCTTACAAAAAATTCTCATAAATAAATCATAAAATTAGAATGCTAATGTAGATCTTAAAGACAAAAAACCCTTTAAGGTGAATTTGATAAGACCTTGTGAAACTTAATAATTATACATATATTTACCAATATTAAAATATTTTCATTTTAAGAACTTGTAATCTTTCTGCATTTTCCTCAAAATATTACATCTTCTTCAGATTCTCAAACTTGTTCTCTGGTAAAGATTCTGTTATAAAAAAA